>VXBT01011271.1:200625-216909 GCA_013400235.1 Oriolus oriolus
AAAAAAAAAAAGGAGAGACAAAAGACAGCTCCTTTCTTCTAATTACACCCCTGTTCCTCCCCCTAACAGAGGCTGTAGCAGAGCAATTTTTAAACCAACCATATTCTGAAGCATGTTACAAAATTACTCCCATTTTCTGGATAACCCTCAGCCTCCCCTGGATGTCATCCCACCCCCTGATTCCTGCCTATTGATTCCACTCACTGGCACAGAATAAAAAGCAGTTGTAAAACCCACAGCAGCTGAACCCAGGGCCTCCATTACAACACTCACCTTCCTCCAGGAGGCTCCAGTTGAGCAATGCTGAGCACAGGTGGTCAACACTGTGTTTCAAAATATACTTACAATACTAAAAGCAGCTCTTTTTTCCAAACATGTAGAAACAGAATACACAGGTGAGGCAACAAGAGTCAAGACACCTTTCTCAGAGCTGCCTTTAATAAAGGTATTCCAGTACATACTTGATTATGCTTTAAAATCAAAGGGTTTATTTTTTTTTTTCTTTGTGTTCCACTGCCTTCAAACAAAAAAAGAAATCTGCATTGGTATTAAAATGCCTTTAATGCTTTTCCATTGTAGTTCAGGTCCAAGTGAACATCACATTTCATGTACAAGTTATCTTTGTTAACCTTACTAGAATTCATTCCCTCCTTCCACCTTCCTCATGTCAAGTAAACGTGTAACTGGCCAACATCCCCAGGAGAATCTCTCATCATGGAAAGCTATCTGTTTATAGTCTAAAAATCCTGATTAGCAATAATTTTGACAACTTGCCTGTATCTACAAGATAACCCATAAGGCCTGCCTAGGTGTAACTGTTGCTGAAATAGTTAAAATTCCAAGATAACAATGATTGTATTGGAGCTGGACAGAGAAATCCTCATCAGGAAGCATCGAGTAAAAGGCAGCAGCATAATCACAGCTCAGCAATGCTATGCATTTCACTGATTTCTGAGTTCTCCAGTCTTGAACCAAGCTATTTACAGGCTGCCTTGGTCTAGTCTTGAAACTTCTAGAAACTATTTGTGTGTGTTTTATGCTAGTTAGCCAGTACTACCTAAAACAATGCAGATGGTGAAATGCTGGCTTCGCTAAAACTAATTTTCCCCCGATTAACTGTAATAAAATAAGATTTCTCTTAGCAAAGGAACCCTTAAAGCAGGAATTGTCATACCAAGTCATTATGCAGGTTTTACCAATACCCTGAGAAACACCAGGAGCAGCATTTTGCATTAAAGGATCCAGGAGGAAGAAAATGACGGTTCTATGTTTGTTTAAGGGACCTCTCTAGAAAATAATGTTATCATTCATTTATACAGAGTGACAGGGTTGTTTCTTGTAAACCTGATTCACCCTCTACTTGATTCTGTAAGTACATAATTCTACTTGATCTAGGAAGTGCATGATGGAACAAGGTAACTGAACCTACCATTATAGTTTATATTGCACATCTACCTAGAGAGATTTAGGCAACAATTCTTAATTACTAATATATTAACCCCAGTTGTTTCCATCTTGTGAGCGGCCAACACTTCCTAGGAGCTGTGGTGGCTGGAGTTGAATCACTGGAGATCAATCACTGAAGTAGCTGAAGGAGAAGATCGACGCCAGGACTGCGACAGCGGCCGCCACAACCAGCCCTAAATCCAGAGGGAACACAGGCAGTGAGGGAAGGGCAGCACAACCAGCCCTAAATCCACAGGGAACACAGGCAGTGAGGGAAGGGCAGCACAGACAGCAGCAGGCAGGGAGGGGAGGGTGGGTCAGGGGGAATGAGCATAAGGGGAAACAAAAAGAGCTACCCCAAAAACTACTTTTATTAGCATGCTCATTACTGATGCAGCCGAGGAGACACACAGAAAACCCCAAAACACCTCAGCGATGATTTAAAGGAAAACATTTTTACATTCAAAGCAAACACATATTTACTGCTCCTATTTAATCTTCCAGTTACCATATTCTATTTCTAAGAATTAATAGAAACCAGAAGTTACTGCTTTGTTGAACAAAGTGTCAAGCAGACCCACACCAAAGAGAGCTGTGCTAAGTGCAGACAGATCTCTGAGAGCAGGACGAGGCAGCAGCATGGAGAAGTTGCCATGGAAAGGAGAGCTCTGTGCTGGTGTTCCCTGAATTCCTGAGCTGACAATTAGGATGCTGGGGGAGTTAACAGTCCTGAAAGGGCCCACTGCAGGTTCTGGAGTGCCATAGCAAACATCTGGGAAGGAACATACCCATATTTTGCTGGAGCTTCAACAGCAACGTTGCTTTTGTCAGCTGAGCCTGTTGCGTGTCGCTCGGGCTGTCAGCCACTGGACAAATATCAACTGCATGGAAATCAAGGGAAGAAGGGAAAAATTAACAGCTGTGTTCTACAGTGAATTAGTGCAAAAGGCCAAGAACTTCACATCAACTTTTATAAAGTGTATTTACGGTAGAAAAAACCAGTTTATTGCAGTAGAAGTGGTACAACAGCACATAGCTAAACTATGCTGAAAGGCTAGAAGGGTAAAACCAAAGAGACAAAATATGTTTCAGGAGGAGTTCCTCTACCAAAACTCATTTTCCACACCCTGCTTCCACAGTAACATTCCCAACCCTCTTTGCATAGCCTGGGGAGAATTTGACTACCCTGAGAGGGAACCACCTAAATGTACCAGTAAGCACCTTCCAAGATCATAGGCTCCCTTCAGAGCCATCTGTCCCGAGTTCAGGGTACATCCAAATGTCACTGTCATGAGAGGATGAGCCTGGCAGCACTTCCCTACCCAACAGGCAGAAATGCTGTTTTTCCAACCACAGAAATTTCTTCTTGAAGATCCCCTAAAAATATCCTTTCACAGCAGGCATGGAGGACTCATTCCTCTTTGGAAGAATTACTAAATCCTTAGTCTGCCCAGCCAGGATGTGAGAGAGCTTGAGTCTATTTCCAGGCGGATGGGACTCAAACTTGTATCTTTCCTTTGCAAAGATCTCCCTAATCCCTTGGCTATACCCAGCTTGTTAGAGGGGCAGGAAAGAAAGAGGGGGATTAATCTCCAGTCCTCCAGCCCAACTTGTTCAAGCCACACAGAGCCAGCATGGAGCATGTCACACATCCCTCAGTGATAAGGCTGCTTGATGGTGGTGGGCTTCAATTTGCAGCATTCCCATCTCCAAGAGTTTGCTAAGACTTCACTCGCCAGAAGTTTGGATTACAATTCAGTAGCTATGACCACAGGCACCTTTTGCACAAGCAAAGGGTAAGAGAAAGTGTTTGTCATGGCAGTAGGAGCTGGATGTGTCTGGGAAGAACGGATGGGCAGGCTCAGATAAAAGAACGAGCCTAACAGACTTTTCAGGAGACAAGGAAACCTCCAGGAGTACCAGCTATCAGGGTTTAGGAGGCCATGGGACACTGATCTGAATAAAAACAGATCTCCATTTCCTCAGCGGGGTTGTCCATCAGCAATAAATCACAAATTACATACTTGAGCAATAAGGCACATCCTTTGTGTGATTCATATGCAAATGATTCATGGAGTACTTTCTCTATCATTAGCTGTGGTGGAAATGGATAATCTAGACGTGATCAGAAAGGTTGTTTCTGTCATCTAACATGAGTCATGTGGATGATTGTCTTCAAAATCTCCTCAAGTCAAACTTGCACAAGACCTGTTACACAAAAACACCCAAACTAGGCGTTTAAAACCTGTCTTTAGGTTTTTTATCCCTAAACCCACTGAATTAGTACAGGATGTACTGCAGCAGAGAAATCACTGTCTGACATGAAACTCAACAGGACAGTGAGATATACAGATATACAGATATACATACACATGTGCATATATTAAGCAAAACACTGCTTGGAGATCTCTCTGCAAGCAGCACATACATGTAAAATCAAGGTAACAACATTTCAGTGCAAAGTGTGTTTTTTGAAGAGAAATTATCAAATATCCCTGAATCCCACTGGTCCTCAGTGAGGCCATGGCTAGATCATTACTTTTCTCTGTGCCAAGATCAACACTCCCTCAGCTGCCTAAAATATGAGCAGAAGTCTTCAGCTAGAGTAGAGGAGTTGTTAATTGTTACAATATAGGTTTTCAGTAAGTATCTTAACTAGCACAATAAGAGAACTTCTGTCCAGAGTTTTGAATTCCCTAAAACATCCCACTTTGGGATAATCTGACTGCATTTCTTGGGCCACTGTCGTGAGCAGGCCACCTCTGAAGTCTAGCTCCAGCAGGTTACTTTCTGCTGTACATTTGATGACCAGGTAGGATGGTCTGTGCCCTCTAACTTGAGGTTTCTTTGTGCCTCCCTGTGCTGAGGGGACCTCTGAAAGCTGCACATCAAGGCAGCTGCACATTTTCTTGCATGGGAAAAAAAAAAAGACAAAGGGAAAAAGAACCACCCTTGAGCTGTTCAGGCCTTTATGCCATCACATTCTGGAAGACTTGCATGTGAAGCAGCTGTAGCACAAATCACACACAAGAGTTTTCTTAGCAGATGTTTTCTAGTACCAATTATATGAATCCTTAATTCTTCAGTCTCCTAACCAAGACGGGGAAGTGATTACCACTGCTGAAGTCTTATTTCTGTCTATCCACTCAGGGTATTTAACAGCCCACCCCCTGCACCAAGGAGGAGCAGGGATTTAGTAAAGCCAATCAGAAATGCAGAGCTTTCAGTTGCCTGTATTAGAGCACTAAACACCTTGAAATTACAGTGTTAGAGCTATTTAAGGCTTTCATTTATAAATAGCTCGGGGTCTCCTTTCTATTTTCCACATAGCAATTTTAAAGCATGACCCAGTGGTGTCCCCACTGGAGAGTTGTACAAGGAGTCAAGAGACTAAAACAGCAGGAGACAGCAGGAGACCCCAAGTTCAGTAAACACATAAAGCTGACCTCAAAATTTCATGTTTTGACTAAAAGCTGCTTAAAAAATAAATCTTTTGCCTATACTGATTAGATCCTCTTCTTCTAAAGTGCATATTTTAAAAAGCAACAAAATCCCAAATTATTTCAAAAGCCTGTTCATGTTCTTAAATTTTAGAGAATTCTTTTTATCAGCAAACTTTCCCCAGAACCTCAGTATGAAAAGCATTTCCAGTTAATTCAAGGTAAGTGCCTCAGACCACAGGAACTGTGACACAAACAGAAAGGCTGATGACAAAGTTCCCTACAAACCAATTACTGAATACTGACTATTATTAACAAAGTTAGAACCAAGCTTAGAGAAACAACACGTGCTTCCCAAGTAAATATGATGCACTGCAAAAGCCTTTGCACAAGGGAAACCACAAACTGTCATTGTAACACAAAAATATGTTTACAGCAATACTTAGATATTTCATATCAAAGCAACAATAGAAATCAAATTCCATAATTAATGTCTTTTTTTTTTTAAATGCAGAACACTTTGTGTGCATTTAAGAGGACTCTTTCTAAAATGACCTTCCTGGTGTGATAAAAGAGTATAAGTAACTTGTGATTTTAATAAACCACAAGTGCTGATGCCTCAACATTATTTACCAGAATGAACAGTGCTGTGCTGGTAACATCATTTATATCACTGCTATTAACAGAGACCATCCCATGGACAAACTTTATGGTGGTCACCAGGACAAGGCCAGGCTTTCCCAAAATCCCCTTGAATGTTTTTCCCTCTCCTCTTCTATGCACTTACTTTAATTTGTGGGTTTGGGGTTTTTTTTAAGAAAATACATAGGTACTTTAATTTGCTTTTCTTAAAAAAAAAAATAATAATTCCCCCCCTAGTTAACTCTACAAGCAGCAGGGTACAAGAACATCCAAGCTCATTTTGTGGCCATCACTTCACACCTATTATTGGCATTAATCTTTGGGATGCCCTGCTGTTAGTGGAAAGGTGTTTCCTTCCTATCTGCAGCTCACACAGCCTTACACGAGCAATAAAGCTGAACTGAATCATTACCTCTCTCCTCCCACACCTCTCTCCACTGCTACAACAATACTCATTTGCTTCTCTAAGCTACGCTGATTCCTTAAAGCTCAGTAGTAATTAGTTCTAAGAGTATTAAAGGTACTCTAATAATGCCAGAGAGATTTTTATTGGCTTTCCTGTTTTCCTTGAGGTTTCTGTACATGTCTTACTCGTCAAGATGATGAGTCAGTTCACAGCTAACAGGTCTAGTTAAAGCCTGGGGGGAGCTGATTCATTTAGAAAGACAAGAATTAATGGCTAGCTGTGAAGTTAGGAAACTCAAAACCCCCTCCAAGTAAACAAGTAGTTCAAGGAGAATACTCACAGTTCACCCTGTGCAGCAAGTCATGGTTACATTGCCGAGTTTTTGTCCCTAAATACCAACATCAAAAAGGGTTCATAGTTCTTAGCTGAGAATTAGTGTTGGATTTTTTATTTATTTAAATTATAAAACTGGAATCTGCAGCTCATATGCATGCTCATGGGGGAAAAAAAGGGGAGTAAAATCTCTTCACAAGACCACAGGAAATGTTATTAGATGCATTTCAATGTCATATTTGAATTCTACATTTGAAATCAACACTGCAAGAGAAAAAAACCCAAGAGGGAATGATATAAACCAGAAATATTCAGAAAGAGGAATCCAGTAACTAGATTATAGCAAAATATCTGTATTAAAGGGAATATAGCAGTCTCATAATCAGACCATAAACTTGTAAGACATTCAGTAGAAAATGAAAAGTGCTCTCAATTTTGTTTTCTTTCTGGGTGAATCACAAATCTTCAGGTTTGGGCACTGCATTCGGTACATAAATTAAAACACTCAGAATAAAGAAAGGTATTTGGCGCTTTTTAAAACATCAGGTTTAGCATGAAAACTTCCTGGAAGACAAATTAGACTATATGCATGCTTTAGTAGTAGAATTTTTGAAGTGTTTTTAATTCTGCAGTGAAAAAACTAAGTCACTCACCTTATTCTAACTCGCCCCAAAACTACTTAGCACTAAAAGGATGAACTACTGAAAGTGTAAATATATATATTCATGTGAAAAATAAAGCTTTACAGGGTGTTTTTCAAGAGTTTATTTGTCAATAAAGGATCCCCTCCGATTCATGTGCAGAGTGGCACATGCAAACCTTGTTTAACCATCTCTTCATGTTTCCACTGCAGTTCACAGGCTGCAGCCACGGCTGCACTGAAAAACCAAAATATTTGAGAGGAGAAAGAGAAGTCTGTTCCAAGAAACACAAACTGCAAGAAACTTGACCACTTTCCACAATATATTTAAGCTGTAATGAATTGCTATAAATCCTCAGAGTGGGATGTGAATAAGTTGACTTTAGGCATGTCCATATCTGGATAAAACTGGCCTATGCCATTAGTCAGTGTTTTCCTAGCCCCTGAGCCAGCCTGCCCTGGTTCTCAGATATTTACCTGTGCTCATGTCCTCAGCTATGTGGATATCTTCAGCTTGCACAGGCTGATCCAACATCTCCACAAAACGTTCCTGGATTTCTCCAGCAGCCTCATCACCGAACTTATAATCACTGAGCATCACACTGGATCCAGCAACTGGGACAAACAGTCTCTGAGGCAAGACGTGATATTCCCTCTCAAAACCTGAAAGGAAAGAGGGAGAAATACCACCCCAATAAAAGCCTTGACAGTTACGATAAGATTCCTCCATAATCTCTGAGCATAAGATAAAGTCATTGCCAAAGAAGAGCTCAAGGTCTCTGTGTAAAAACCCTGCTTTCAGACATGCCTGGTTGAGTTGGCTCCTATTTATATGGATTTATGTCCTTACATTATTAGTCTCTCCAGAGATACCCAAGACAGTTCCAAACCAGACCATAAAACGCTAAGCAGAGCTTTTCTCCTCTTTGGAATGACTTGCAGGAGCTCTCTGGGAGAGCCTGCAGGTAAGAGCTCCCCGAGGAGCAGGATTTCACCAGCTCAAAGGATTGCAGAGGTGTCACACTCAGAGCCACATAGTTCGGGTGCCACCTAGAGAGGGGACTCAGAACTACGTGCAATGGAAAAGGCTCTCCCTACCCAAGATATTCCCACGGATTTGTCAATTAACTCCTTTTTGGTTTAAGCACAACAAGACAGCGACACCACTGCACTGACTTAAGCTTAAAGAGTCCCCAGCACAAGCTCAGAGGTCTGGTCTCTATCAAGTTTTAATATAGTTTAATATTAATAGGAACACCATAGATGGATTTAAAGAATAAAAAATTTAAAGTGTGCAAGGTACAGTTGGAACCTCAGAGACAGGAATTTCAACTACAGAAGTTTTAAAAATCACAAAATTTCTGATGAGTGAGGAAGAAGCTGGAATTGCATTTTGTGGTCACAGGAACTGAACACAGACATGGTGTGAAAGCTGTGATGCCAAAAGACACAAACATGACAAAAAATTTCCAGATTTAAGAAGAAGTCAAGGCTGACAAGCAGCAATTATACCTTTTACTTTTTATTCTGCTCTAACCATACTGGAACTTCACAGAATTCACAGAATTCACAGAAAATTCACAGAATTTTCTACAATCACCAAAATTCACTGTAAATATAAGCAGGTGGGGTTTTTTTTTTATTATTTCTTACTTTTTTTCTGAGGTCCTTCATTTAAAATCAGATCTTCAAACAGTATTTCACACCGATCACTCAATGTGTTTATTATGTCTCTTTTCAAAGCCTGCAAGGACACAGTGAAATCATCAGGAATATCAAAGCCATTTGCAAAGCTTTTAACCAGGAAGAAATTACCAAAGAAGCCACATACGTTTAACCCATGATGAAAGAACAGTTTTTTCCCAGAAAATAAAAACTAGTGTGAATTTTCAAATTAATAAATAGTAATTTATAAATAAAGAGAAGCTAACAGCAAAAGAATTGGCATAAAGAGGGAAAACCACAAAACAAAAATGAAAAGCTGAGGAAAGTTTTAGGACTGTTAGGATAAGAACTGACATATTCTAGATATTTATCAGTAAAACCAAAAAATAATCACGACACATCGACTCAGAGAGGGCAAAAAAATAAATCACTCAGCAAGTAAATCTGAATTTTACCTCTACAAATATAAAAATATAGTCTGCAACTTTTCCTTAACTTTAAGAGAATTCTTCAAAGCTTAATCCCTTTGGCAATTTGTGCAAAGACTCCCCAGAGCCCAGCCTTACCCACAGCACACATGTCCTCTAGAAGAGAAAAACTAACAGACCCCACAGGGATGGTTTCTAAAACAATCCCCCTGTCCAACATTTTGATCCCAGTTTAGACCATTCTGGCAAAGAAAAACCAGAATGGCAAATCCCATGGATTTCAGAAGAGCGTTTCTCATGGACTAAGACCCTGCTCAGTACCTGAATGGCTTCTTTAACCTTGGGCTTGTTGTTGTGGACGTAGGCCCTGCACTTGACAGCTCCCCGGAGGTTGATGGAGCCACTGCACACCTGCACCGTCGCCGTGGACCTGGCGCTGGCACCCCGGCACTGAGGAACAAACACAGCCACTTTTATCTCAGGCCCAGGCACTTGCAGCAGAGTCACTGAAACCAGAACCAGCAAATTAACAGCAGGTGTTTACACACGAGCTGTCTCCCTCGTCATGTATAGCTAATTTTATTTTAGTTATCCATTTGGTTAGGTAAGACTGAAAATCTCTTCTCCATTATGGAAAATGCATTTATCTCTCCAGGTGTTTCAAACACTTGTGTCTATGAGATTTTAAAACTTTCCAGGCTTGTGGCAAATAACAGTATTGCAGCTGTTAAATCTTTTTCAGACTTTTCTTAAACAATGAAGTTTTCATGTTTACTATAATCAGTGTAACCCAGGGTGTGCTGGGAGTCACCTCATCAGCCAGTACCAAATTATACACGTGGTCACACTGAGGGCTGCATCAAACTGTTGCCTAGAAATGCTCTCCCTAATTGCCACAACAATGAGTGTGTGCGTGAAGCACTCCAGGACAACACCTGGAAACAGGGAGATGCACAACTTCCACACCAACTGCACAAACCACTTCTGCCAAAAAAGAGTTTTCCTCTCCCTGCAGCAGTTAACCTCTGTACAACACGCAGTAACAACACCGTAACAATAAAAGAAGATGAGATACTCGTGGAGTCTTTAAAATGGCATTGGACACATTTCTAGTTTTGCTGAACATAACTTTGAGGAACCAGGAACTACCTGACAAAACACAGAAGGCTATGAAACAATGCCTGGACACACTTGGACTTCAGGACCTAGACTGGGGCACCAAATTCACAGTTCTTCACAACTCTGGTAGAGAGGAAACTCCTGACATAGATCCAGCAGTTCCAGATAATGATTCAGCTCACGGGATCTGTGCCTTAATCCAGAGCTGGCAGCTGAGCTTCTGACGAAAGCATCCAAGTCAATGTCCAAGCTAGCCAGGGCAAGCTGTCGACTGAAGTGTGGGGGTGACTCTGAACTTCAGATGCAAAGTCACTTCCAATCAATGTACACAGGTACCTACAGGTATCCTACTACCAAAGGAATTAGTCACAGGACTTCTTTCCCATAACCTGTTTTCCAGTCTTTCAGCTATACTACGCAATTCATGGACAACACGGTTATCACACCACGAGAATTTCTAAAGGCACAAAATATGCGGAGATCAGTCAACAATCAGTTTCACATTCAACATCCAGGTGGGAAAAAAACATCTTAGGAATAAGTGAGCAGGATTTCTAGACAATAATTCAGAACCTTGATATTTTATTTTTTACTCTATTTTACAATATAAAGGCAAGCTTATACTTTGCAAACCACTAAAAACTTACCAGCTGTGTCAGAACCTTGACATCAGAAAACTGAGTGCTGGCCTGAGTATTTCCTCGTAACTTTTTCTGAGGGGAAAAAAATTCTTTGTGTCATGAAACAGGAAAGAAAATGTCCCTGAAGCAGTGTCCTCACTACGGCATAGAGCGTACCCTAGTTTGTAGCCCTTAAGAGAGAAAAATAGCACTTAGAAACCAGCCACGAGAATAGAACTACAAAACTAAAAGGAAAGATGAATGCATCAGCCAAACGAGGTGACAGACACAGATCTCTGAAATGTCATCACCCACATTCACACCTCACTCGTGCTCTGTAATAGAAACATTTCAGTCACTTCACGCATAATTACTGCGTTCCCACTGCCCGAGGAGGGAGAGGCAATCTGCAGGAACGGAGCTGAGAACAGGAGCAGTTCCGTGTATTGGTTACCTGGAAGAGCCGATCAGATCAACAAATACTGCACAGGAGATGTCTCAGTCACACAGAGGTTCCAACCATACATCTATTAGAGCTCAATTCCTCGCTGTTTGGTACTCACCTGCCCTTCCAGCAGTTCTGTATCCTCATCTTTAACTTGGCCATTGATCAGAAAAACACTCTCTTCTATCTGTTTCGACCATCGGTTTAACCCATTCTTTAAAATAAGTGAAAACAAAAAAAATCGCAAGAAAGAGGAAAGAATTTCACTAAAGGGTTGGACAGCACCATGCTGAAAATTATAAAAATACGTGTTTTAATAGTTACTCTGAGAGAGTTTTAAAGTCTCTGAATAAGATATGTTTTTCCAAAGGTAAACCTTAAATGGACCACGTTCAGAACAAATTAAGAAATAAGCATTGCAAAATCCTGCAGTGCCACCCCAGGGATTTGGGGGCTGTAGAGAGAGTTGCAGCCCATTGAAAGTCAACTCATAGCAAAAGCACCCCGAAGCCCTGCTCTAAATGGGTGTAGCCTTTCACTAGGTGAGGCACCAGAGATGTTACCTGGGATACTCATGACAATTATTACATGATTTTGAGCAAAGGAATCTTCTCACTGAGCACAGCAGAAGACTTACATTTAAAAGAGGAATAATTGCTAAACATTCTCCTCTGATTAGTCCTATTCCTCTCCCACACTGTTCAACTCTCTCTCTCTTATTTAATTTTCAGCAGAGAAATGAGTGTCATCACTGGTGTGCAGGAACTGGAGCAGGCAGTGAGTTACCTTGGTATTCTTCTCCAGGTCGTGGTTGGGGGAAGTAGCAAGAAGTGGGATGTGGATGTTCACATTTACTGTGCAGCCCAAAGCTAACCAGGAAGCAGTCAGAGCACTCTGGTATTTCCACTCTGCTGGCTTGGCTGAACTCTGAGAGCAGGAAGAACAAAGCCATAAAGCATCTATCCAAAGCACTGTACTGAGGCTTTTTTTGGGTTTTAGCATTATTTGGCATGCATTAAAAGCTGTGTGTGGCACAGCAGGATGAGCTTACCTTTGGGTCTTGCACATCGTAGGTTCGGCAAACTACTCTGTGGTAATTAAAGAAAAAGATCCAGCAAAAAGCAAGGGAACAACTAAGAACAATTCACAATTAACTTTATCCTCTACTAAACTTCCTTGCCGAGCTAATTTATGCTCTGGAGCAAGTTCTCACCTCTCATCAGTGTCAAAAAGTGGGAAAACATTTGCCCATAATCTCCAACTACCCCAGTGATGCTGTGCCATCTCTTACAAACAAATTAAGATCAACATGTATTGACAGGAGAAGCACCAAGGCACCAATCTGTCATTTGTCCTCATCTCTCTCTCCTCTCAGAGAAAAATCCTTGATTTCTCTCCTTGTATTATGGCATTACCAACAGCTCCTGCATTCTGCTGCAGCTCTAGGACTGATCCCCCAGGCCTGCTGCTCCCCCAGCTCCATGCAAGCGCCATTGGTAACAGCAATTCAAGAAGCCAAACAGTAATTTAGATGGGTTTTTTTTCAATTTATGCAAATCAAGACTGACTGGGAAAGGTGTAATTTGATGCCATGACACAGACAGACCTCATAAGAAATGATGGAAATTTTGCAGGGACAAGAGGGTCAATAGTCTTAACCATGGCTAATCAGAAAACTTCATTATTTCAACTTATCAACGTCTAGATGAACTTAAACTGTCTACTCCTCCCTAATTCTCATTTATTCAGCAATAACTGGATAAAAGAGGCTGGGGTAGCAGCCTCAGTCAATAAACCTTGCTCATAAAGGATACTTTTTTGTAGCAGAACAGATTTGAAGAGCTGCTCTGTCTGAGACCTCCTCCTCAGCAAGTTTCCAGAGCCTTCTTTTACTCAAGGACTTTTCCACTGAGAAGATCAGCTGAAGACCAAGAAAATATTATGGATTTTTTCCCACAAAAATATGCAGTATAACTCCTGGAAAATAGCCTTGTACTAAAGTTTTAAGTCCAAGTGATATGGGAATTATGTATAAGCAGGAAACACAGCTTACACGTCACCAAAATATCATGTTAAAAGAACATTCAACAGGGATTCAGGGGCACTTTCCCCAAAGTGAAAGAGGCTTGTGAAATCTTAATTTAGCTCCCTTATAAACCAAAGCAAGCAGCACACACTCACATGTCCAACCCGTATGCTTTTGTCCTTACACACATATTACAGTTTTATGCCTATCAGCTGGGTCAGGAAAGCTGTGCAAAATAGCTATTAATTAATAAAAAAAAAAACAAACCAATTTTTAATTCAGCAATCACTGATCACCTGGACACAGCTCACCTTTTTCAGCCAGCTGCCAGTTTCATTAAGCACAACTGAGATGCAATTACACTCAACTGCTAAAATTGACTCTTGGATCTCAGGCTGCCCAACCTGCTTATGCTTAAACCACTTACCAAGATTATGTTAGAAAAATGATAAAATGAACATACATCTTCAGAAGAGAAACTAAATATGGCAGTAGATGCCCCAATACTGTAACAAAAATGTATTTTAAGTCTATCAGATAGTTCTGAGTATGTTTTAAATTTAATCCCACACCCCTAAGTCAAATGCACAAGTTCTGGACAAGATGTTTCTTTTAAAGGAATCAGAATTATAGATCTTTTACTACTGTAAACACCTCTAAACTGAGTGATTCATTCAGACAAGGAAAGCTAACATGTTAACATCACTAGCACCTGTGCCACAAGGATTTAGCTTAATATGAACCTCAAGGATGCTTTCCCTAAGCCAGAATGTCCACATTCAGTAAATACAGATAAACATAGTAAACAGAAGTTCAGATTTGCTATTGCAGTAACAAACAGGAGGTTAACAAATAGTATCCCACGGGACAGGGATTTCTGAGGTTTCAGTCTCAAACCCCGCACATCAAAGCACAACATTTGTGAAATAAAGCAACAAAACAACTCTATTTTAGTCAAGTCAGTGGCAGGAAGTTCCCCAGACACACAGCTGAAGGTGCTGCTGTCCATCCAGCAGGAACTCCGCTCACCTTGCGCAAAGCGTTTTGACCGTCTTTTGCCAGCTCTGGAGTCGCAACCATGAAGACACCAAGAACCAGCAACCCTCCAGGGAGCATTCTGGACACCTTGGAAATGAAAATGAACATTTATTAATAGGAATTAATAGGAATCTAACAACCATGTAACTTGAGATATCAAAAACCACTGGTGAGACAAGTTGGTGCCAAGAGCAGAAATGAACTAAGGGACACCGGTTTTCACTTATAGGACTCCCTGCATGCAGGAACACACCCTGCAAGTGTTCTCCCTTCAGTAATATCAAATGTCCTTTCATCAAAAAACCTGAAAATAAGGGGATTTCTGTCTTAAAACATCTGTTCCCAGCATGGCTAGGAAGGCTCTCTCACTTTGCGAAAAAGGCTTGAGATGAAGCAAGTGCTGAGATACTTTGTGTCAGTCTTATTTCCCTCCTGCTCCTCCCACCCCTCTGTCACCTCCGAGGGTGAGTTCTCACCTGACTGGCATGTGTGGTGATCCACTCCTCATCCAGGGATGCCAGCTTGGGAGGGCCCACGCTCTCCTCCTGCTGCTGCTCCTTCGGAGGGGTTCGCACAGCCCGAATGACATAGTCCCGTTGTGGGGAACACTTGCCAAAACATCAGGAGAAGCAAACACACCTTGAGACCGGTGAACAGGGGCTTCCCCAATCCACAGGAACGAATGGAAGGACAATTCCACACTTACCTGCCCTATCAACAGGCCAGTGACATATGGCTTCACCTTTGTGCTGAGCTCTGTCAGGTACTGCCCAATACCTTCCTCGACAAGGTAAGTTCTACCCATGGCTCCAGGTTTAAGTGAGGTGGTGTAGTTCCAACCTACAAAACACACAACCTATAAATTGAAAGAAGGTACATACACTGCAGTGGGCACAGGAGAACAAGTCTCACACAAAGATCCTTTAGAACTGTTTGGATTGAAAAATCTCTGTAAGGTCATTGAGTCCAACCATTCCCCCAAGGCCACCACTGACCCATGCCCCCAAATGCTACATCCAAACAGCTTTAAAATTCCTGCAGAGATGGGGACTCCACCACTGCCCTGGGCAGCTGTGCCAGGGCCTGACAACTCCCTCAGTGAAAAAACTTTCCCAATGTCCAACCTGAGCCTCCCCTGGCCCAGCCTGAGGCCGTTCCCTCTCCTCCTGTCCCTGTTCCTTGCAAGCAGAGCCCGACCCGCCCCGGCTGCCCCCTCCTGTCAGGGAGTTGAGCAGAGCCAGAAGGTCCCCCCTGAGCCTCCTTTTCTCCAGGCTGAGCCCCTTTCCCAGCTCCCTCAGCCATTCCTGGGGCCCCAGCCCCTTCCCCAGCTCCGTTCCCTTTCCTGGACACACTCCAGCCCCTCCAGGTCTTTCTTGTCATGAGGGGCCCAAAACTGAACCCAGGATTTGAATTTTGGAATGTCTTCAAGAGACAATATCTTGCTGCATATTTCTAAAGGATGCACTTTTCCATTCACACAGGGACTTGCTAAATTCCACATGTGTCCCTGAACATGCCCTACACCACTTCCATTCCAATTCCAGAGCACTCAAAGCACAGCATCTGTGGACATTCCAACGAGCCACCTTTGCAGCTCCCCTCTAGAACCCAGGGCACGGGGGCTGCCACAGACTGCCCTCCCTTCCCTGTAGGGCTGGTCTGAAAACCCCTTCATGCCTGGAGAGGTCTCCCAAAGAATTAAGCATTAAAAAGCTGAAGCCCAAGAGCACAGGGTGAGGAAGCAAAGGGCATCCTGACCCTCCCCAGGGAAGGTGCTCACACACCTCAATTCACGGCCACACAGCTGGGCTCAGCACTTCCAGACCCCCGGGATCAGCACCTGCACACCCCCAAGGGATCAGCACCTGCACATCCCCAGGATCAGCACCTGCACATCCCCGGGATCAGCACCTGCACATCCCCCGGGATCAGCACCTGCACATCCCCGGGCTCAGCACCTGCACATCCCCCGGGATCAGCACCTGCACATCCCCGGGCTCAGCACCTGCACATCCCCCGGGATCAGCACCTGCACA
>VXBT01011271.1:217482-255485 GCA_013400235.1 Oriolus oriolus
ACCTGCACATCCCCCGCGATCAGCACCTGCACATCCACAACTTCGGCAGCCGCCGCTGCATCAGCCGAAGACTGAGGTGGCGGTCATGCGTCATCGGTAAGCGCCGCGTCGCAGAGAGATGACGCACCCCAATGCCGAGCGCAGCGCGGGAAAAGGGCGCGCACAGGGGGCGCAAGGCCCCAGTACCGCCATGCTGGGAATGGCGGAAGCGGCCGCGCTTCTCCCGCACCTCCCGGGCACGCGGGACACCTTAGAAGCACAGACAGCTCCGTATCCGTCATAGAGACGAAGCCGTGTGGTCTCCTATCCCGGCTATGGCGGCAGTGGCGATGATGCGGCGCTGCTGCCACACCCATGATGGCGGGCGGCGCGGCCGTGCCGGAAGCGGAAGCGCGCCCGGCGGCGGGCGGTACTGTGCCGGGAGCGATGGCGGCCGTGCTGCAGCAGCTCTTGGAGCGGGCCGAGCTCGCCAAGCTGCCCCGCGCCGTGCAGGGCAAGCTGGAGCGCTTTCTGGGCGACCAGCAGGGCGAGATCGACGGGCTGCGGGCCCGCCATGAGCGCTTCAAGGTGGATAGCGGTGAGTGCGGGTGGCGGGCCCGCGGAGCGGCCGCGGTCCCTGAGCTCAGGAGAGGCAGCGCGGGCAGAGCACGGAGCGCGGTGTTGTCTTCCACAGGCTCTCAGGGGGTGCCCTGGGGCTGTGAGGCCGGGAGGGGGCTGGGAAGGGGCCTGCGGTAGGACCTGATCGGTGTTTGTCTCTCGCTTTGGCTCCTGGAGTCTTTTTTGGTGGTGGTGGTGGTGGTGTTTTTTTCTCTTGCTAAGGGACGTTCAGGGTTAAAACTGCGTTCGAAGTGGGCTTAAAGAACAGATTTTCGTCAGGTTTTTAGCTGCCATTGATATGCACAGGTCCGATGAGGAGCGGCTGAGGGAGCTGGGAAAGGGGCTCAGCCTGGAGCAAAGGAGGCTCAGGGGGGACCTTGTGGCTCTGCACAACTCCCTGACAGGAGGGGGCAGCCGGGGGGGTCGGGCTCTGCTCGCAGGGAACAGGGACAGGAGGAGAGGGAACGGCCTCAGGCTGGGCCAGGGGAGGCTCAGGTTCGATACTGGGAAAAAATCCTTCACTGAAAGAGCTGTCAGGCCCTGGCACAGCTGCCCAGGGCAGTGGTGGAGTCCCCATCCCTGGAGGGATTTAAAGCCGTGTGGATGTGGCCCTTGGGGACATGGGTCAGTGGTGGCCTTGGCAGTGCTGGACAATGGTTGGACTCTGATCTTAGGTGACTCTTCCAACCTAAAGAGTTCTGTGCTTCGATCTGCTTTGGTCCTTGTTGTGGAGGAGAAATACAGCTTTGTTCACCCAGCTCTCAAACAGCCTTAGGTTTATACTTTGCTGTTGAATTCCATTCTGTAAAACGATCCTGATGGAATCAGTATTTTTATATTGATTTGGAGATGAGTTGATCACAGGACAGTAATAGCAGCAGAGGGCAGGAGACAAGACTGTGAGGTTGTGAACAAGAGTTAATTTGTTGGGAATGTGAGACACTTCTAATGTAAACTTTACTTCTACCTTTCCGCTTTTCAGTCTCTTTCGTGGCAGGAATCTTGGTAAATGCATTATTAAAGTGTGCTGTAAATTAAGGTAACTGACAGATTTTAGCAGGTTACTCTCTTCCAGGTGCATTCTTCTCGTGTGTGGCAGGAGGGGCAGCATTATTTGGAATTGTAAAGTATGAGAGGAAGAAGATGAACAAACATCCCTCAGTACTTCCTTAGAAACCTGTCCTGCCTAAGAGTGGGCTTAATTCTGCTTTTATTGAGTGTTTTATACTGAAGCTCCATGACACAGTTACTGTTTCAGATCACTAAAATTCAGATCTAATTTTTTTTTTTTTCACTACTGAGGGAATAGAGCCCAGGAATTAATTTTAAGACGTCTTCATTAAAAGTTTCCCCAGATCAAATCCCTTGATACCTGGGGTTATGTGGATTTTATTGTATGTGTATAGAAATACTCCAGAGGTAAAAGAAGTTTTAAGCTGATGAGCCCACACTGCATAATTGGGCTGATACAATGTCTCTGGTTACATCAAAAAAGTTAAAGAACTATTCAGATTAATTAGGCTCTTATTTGATGGGTCATTTCACAGAATCATGGAATGATTTGGGTTGGAAGGAACCTTAAAGCTCATCTCACTCCAGCCCCTGCCTTGGGCAGGGACACCTTCCGCTAGACCAGGTTGAAACATATCAACTGTTTCTGGAAACATACCACTTGTCATGCTAGCAAAGTATTTTAAACAACATTCATTCAATGGAGAAATGCAGGTTTTTGCCTTCAAAAATGCTTTTCCTTTTTCTTCCTTCAAATTCTATTGCAGTCTTAGTATTTTTAGATATTGTCTTTGAAATGGTCCTTTGTAAAGGTGAGAAAGAAAAAATGTTGATTAAGTGAAACCGAGATGGCTTTGTTATTTTGCAGAGCAACAGTACTTTGAAGTGGAAAAGCGACTGGCTCAGAGTCAGGAAAGACTTGTAAACCAGACCCAGGAATGTCAAACTCTGCGGGAGGAGCTTAAAAAGCTTCGTAAGTGTAACTGTGTAACGTTCTTAAGTGTTGGGCGGGATATTCACCCTGCAGTCCAGTGTTATGTGAGCTGCTTCAGGTTTTACACAGGAGCTGAAAATCTCCTGTAGAGATGTGTTTTGGTGGTGTGTTCAATTCGGCCTTTCTTAATGGAATCTTGGGTTCTCATGGAAAAAAAATCCCCTTACTGTGTAGTAACAGTTCAGTGGGCTATGTATTGATCCTCACAAGAGGTGCTTCTGCTCTTAAGGATTGCCTTAGCCTGCCTCAGTACCCCTGGTGAATCCAGAGTGAGGTCTGGCATTCTTCTCTCTCTTTTGTTAAAGATGTTTGTCACGGAAATTTTGACTCTGTTGCATTTGGAGAGTGAGTTCTTTCCCATTATAGCAGAGATCCCTCACTGCTGTTCCTTCCCCCCCAGATGAGCAGCTGAAGGTACTCAATGAGAAGAACAAGGAGCTCGAGGCTGCCCAGGACCGGAACGCGGCCGTTCAGGTACTGCCGGGATGTGGCCAGGAACTGAAATCCTGTGGCTCCCCTGGCCCTTTGCAGCACAGAACGCACTCAGTTCCCAATTAAGAATCAAGATCAGTGCCAGTATGAGCTCATGGAGATATTTACATGTCCATGGGGAGTGTGTGCAGGAACTTTTTAAGTAAAAGGTGGTGTTTTAGCAAACTGAATGACAGCTGAAACCTGTTGTGAAGTGGCTTTAAGCCACACCCCCAAAATTCAGACAAGGCTATAAACAAGAGTTCTGTTTTCCCCCATCCTTTCCCACGCTCTGGCACGGTTTTCCTTGTGTTATGCCCAAAAGTCACTGGGTTGCAGGGTGAGTCACTTGAGCTGACTGATCTAGCAGAACAGTAATTTTGGAGCAGGAAGCTAAAACAAGTTTGTTAGATTGATTTTTCCACAATGAGAAGATTGGTCTGATTGTTTCCCCAGAGCAGCTTACCTGGGCCCGACTGAGGTGCTTTGCAGTGATACCTTGAGGGCAGAGACAATGTAGCCTGTAAATGATCCAAGGCTATTGCCTTTGTTTTGATTTTTACATTGATGTATGTGTTCATTCCTTGTTTACTCTGTTAGCCCTTTTATTTAACCAAATAAAACTGTTTCAGTAAATTCTTGATTATCACAGCTGTCTTTCCAAGAATATTAAATTGAAATGCAGTTTTGAACAGCTCCATTGTGATTTGTCTGCCCACTCTAAGCCTCTTATCCCAGTGTTCAGTTGGCTGGGGTAATTCACTGAGGTTTAGCTTGCTGCTGTGTGATTCTAAGTGTAAGTAGTGGCTATCAATTGTTCCAGAGAGCTGATCACATTTCTTTATTGCTCTTCTGCAATCTTTTTCAGAGCCAGTTAAGTCGAGAGAAAGAAGAACTGGAAGCTGAGAAGAGAGACTTGGTCCGAACAACTGAAAGGCGATCCCAGGAAGTTGAACATTTAAATGGTACAGCCAGGAGCACAGTCAATAAATACCAAATAAAACTTGCTTGAACAGCTGAATTGAATGGAGTATGCAGTTTGTAGCTGCAGCACCAAATACTGGATTAGCAGGAAACCATGTTTAGAGGAAAGGAAACAAGGCAGAAAATAACGCAGTAATTGCAGAAAAACAAGGGTTTGGTGCTTGTTTCTCTCGATTTAAAAACGTGCCTTACACAGTATCTTAGTGCCCAACATACAATTACATACAAAGTATCTTGCCTGTTGTCATTCTTTACAATTTAGTAATTACAGCTGTTACACAACAGCTTTTTCTAACACTGATTTTCCTCCTCCAGAGGATGTTAAACGCTTAAATGAAAAGCTCACAGAGGCAAACACAGAAAAGGCAAAACTTCAGCTGAAATTGGATGAGCTTCAAACGTCAGATGTTTCCATGAAGGTGAGTAGGGCTTTATAAGCACCGTGTGTGTTCTGCATTGTTCGTGTGTGATGTAATCACCATTTTGTTGGGATTCCTTAGAAAGTAGGTCAAGTGAGCACCTGTTATTTATAGCAGATTCTTTTATTATAAAATCGGTGGCTGTGACTGGAAGTCAGATCTGTATTCCTAGAAGACAAGGGGTATCAGGCTGGACAAGCATCTCCAGGCCTCCTTGGTGGCAGTAGTGGCTGCTCCTTCCTGCTAGGAAGGACTCCAGGTCCATGAAGGGAGGTAGAAGGGAGAAAGATAATTATCTATGAAGCTGTACCATTACTCTGTAGCCAGAATAAACTCCATAAAGAGAGGAGGAAGGGACAAAAACCTTGGTATCATAACTAACTTCCTCTAAAAGGCTACTAATCTAGTTCATGTTCCCAGCTAATGTAAGCTTTGAGGAAACTAACTCAAATGGCAGGAATTTCTTGTTGCTTGATAGTTGTAACTTACTACCAGTGTGATAAGCAGCACTGCCTGTATTTACCAAATAACAGTACATTTTTGCTACTCCTCCTCTAATCAGGGTAGTTTAACTGGCTGCTTTTATTTTCTGTGGAACCACTACAATCACACTGTGCAATTCTCTTTTCAGTACCGGGAGAAAAGGCTGGAGCAAGAAAAAGAGCTGCTGCAGAACCAGAACACGTGGCTGAATGCTGAGCTGAAAGCCAAAACAGATGAACTGCTCCATACTGCCAGGGAGAAAGGCAATGAAATCCTGGAGCTCAAATGTAGTCTGGAGAACAAAAAGGAGGAGGTAATGTAATTACTGAGTTGGCATTTCTTGGAAATTATACCACCTGATTAACTGTATTAAACAAAGCCAAGTACTTTAATAACTGTATTTGAGTGACCCTTTCTGCTCTTTCAGGAACTTTTGGGGTTTTTTTTTTGTTTTTAAATTAAAAACAATGAGACAAGTATTTTCCAAAATAAACTGGACTAGGAGCTAAAAATTTTATATGGTGTTCTTATTTCTTCTCTGAATAGGTTTCCAGAATGGAGGAACAGGTGAACAGCTTGAAACAGTCAAATGAAAACCTCCAGAAGCATGTGGAAGAACTTTTGAATAAACTGAAGGAGGTGAGGCAGCTTGAAATACATGAAACAGCGTTACAGTTGCTTCTACAAATCAAACAATAAAATGAGTGAAATAGGAATAGTGGAATGCTCCCCTACCCTGTCTCGTCTTTCATTTGCCAGGCAAAAGAGCAGCAGGCAAGCATGGAGGAGAGATTCCACAATGAACTGAATGCCCACATTAAATTATCCAACTTGTATAAGGTGAGTTTGTTAATTCTGTTATGACTGTAGTAGGGGCCAAATCTTATGTAATGCAGGCCAATTTGGAGGTTTTTTTCCTCACAAGATGTGGATGTGGGAAAGCCTAACTTCCACTGCAGGACTTCGTGAAACATCCGAAACATTGTTTTCTTTGCTGCTGTCTTAGTCAGCATTTGGACTCTTACATTGTTTGGATTATCTTGGAGAATAAGCAAAACTGGGGTTGAAATAGTAATTTTATGCCAACTATTTTGAGGCTTCGTGTTGTAAAAATGTGGTTATGTCTTAGAATCTATTGGAAGGTAAAAGTTTATGTGGAAAGTATGACTGTGGAAGAGACTTTTCTGACTTAGAAGTTTGTTTCTGAACACTGCAGGTGTTGGTGACCTGGTTATGATGCCATGATGATTTTTTGCTTTTTCTTTTATACCCCTTTTATATAGCTTTTGTGTATTCTTAGTGTTTTTAGCCCACACAGTTATAATTCTTTAAGTTTGATCACTTCCCTCACACCCAATATCCCGTTAAGCCAAGAGCCCAAACACCCTGGGAACCCCAGACCCCGAGGGCCTCTCCAGAACACATTCTGTAAACAAAGCCAGACCCAGCCAGGGGAAGGTTCCTCGCTGAGGGGTCTCGCTGGAGTCCCTCCCTGGGCAATCTTTGATAGATGTGCTAATTAGCAAGGCCTATAATTGCACACACATCCCATCGTGGGGGCCATTTCTCCGGGGGGCATTTCGGGGTGCATTTCGATGTGCATTTCGGCGCCCCTGAGGGTCCTTCAATAAACACCGAGGTAAAACCCTTTTTCCCTCTTAACTGTGTTCAGCTCTCTTAATTTTAAGACCAGGAAAAGGCATCAGTTAGGACCCAGCTGAATGTCCTGTGCTGTGTCAAAGACACACCATCTAAACAAGTGGTATTTGTTTGTTCTGTTGGCTCAAAGAGTGAAAAATAACCTGTAACCTTCTGATTAAGTCAGCTAAAGTGTACAGCTGCTTGCTCTTTGGTTTACACATTTTGGTGCACAGTGCATTGGGCTCTGCTTTGTGAGCTTTCTTGCACAGATACCCAAATAAACATTGTACAACTTTGCACTCGGGAGATCTCAAGCTGGAAGCAAAGAAACATAAACTGTTATATAAGAGTCCCTAAAAATACCATATTTTTCAGACTGTTTGAAATAGAGTATTGAAAATTCCCAGTTTTCTTTAGTGAAAAGAAGGAAAGAGCCAGCAACAGCTGTAAACAGCTAAAGGTCATGCATTGTATTGGGAATTGTCACATCAAATCAGTGTCTGATGCTTCTCACTCTCAGATAGGCAGTTTGCATCAAAGCGAGACTTAATCTATATGGAAAGGATTGTCATGCTTAGGTGAATCTTTCAGCATTTTGCTCAGAAAACTGTGTTCATAATTTGTGGTCAGTTTAAGCTTTCTTGTAAACATGGGGTTGCTGTAACTTTCCTCAGAGTGCTGCTGATGACTCAGAGGCAAAGAGCAACGAGCTGACAGGAGCAGTGGAAGAGCTGCACAAGCTCCTGAAGGAAGCAGGTGAAGGTAAGCTGGCAAAGGGAGGAGCAGTTGGGCTCCTTGGAGTACCTGGATGCTCTAAAAAACGGGAGGGTTGCGTTCCTGAGAGGAGTTTCATTGGGTTTTTGGGGTGATGGAAATACCAGTCCCTTTGTAACAAAAATTGCACCTGACTAGTTGAATTTACTAGTGTTTGGGGAACTATTTTCAAATACCCCTGGAATTTTACTGTGGATTTTGATGAAAGGGTCTAATTTTGCAAGATATGTCTTCACTTTAGTTTTTAAGTTTAGATTTCTTTTCACTGCTAAGAACAGTTCATATTTTTGCCCTTTTCTAAGCAAAGGTGATAGGCAGTGGTTCGTGCTTTTCTCACACCTCTGAGTTTTCTTATCAACATGAACTTCTGCAGATCATATAAAGTAAAATTTAAGGTACACGGGTAAAATTTTATACTTTTAAAATAAAAATAAAACCAATCACAACACACAACCTGCTTGTCTGCTTTAATTTTAGCTAATAAAGCAGCCCAGGAGCATTTGGCTGAGGTGGAGGAGTCAAAAGCTGTCATGGAGAAGGAGCTGAGAGAGAAGATCAGTAAGCTGGAGAAGGAGCTGGAGAATGCCAATGATTTACTGTCGGCTACGAAGCGCAAAGGTGGGTATTTTATCATCTTTCAAGGAAATACTGTGCTGAATTTCTGTAAGAACCAGCTGCATCAATCTAATGTCATCTTTGGTCATTTCTAGTAATTCATTTTAGAAGCTTTTTCATATATATACATAAGTTTATATATGTATATAAATATGCTCCCCTCAGCAGAAAGTGCATTTCTATCATAGTGGTTTTTGAAGTTCTTTTGTTAATCTGTTATCTTTTCAAAGAAAATGGAGAGGAAACTTTTCTTCAAGGCTGAATCATCATGCCTTTAGTGGTTTTCTGGAGAGGGAAGTGGAGATGATAAACTGTTCTTATTTTCCTCTTTTAAAAAAAGGCATCAGAAAACAAACCTCTGTCCTTAAATTTCTGTTTGACATTAAATCTTGTTCAGTATTCACTGTTTTATCTCTGTCTTTTTTGTTGTACATATCCATAGTTTCCAAAGGATAGAGAGCAGGAAGGAACAGAGGCATGGAGAACATTTGCTCTATCCCTGTGTTAACTTAATGAAAATAAACCAGTGCTCTGCTACTCCAGACCTCTGACAGTGTGATAAAAAACCTGAGGTTAAGCCTTGCTCCAGCTATTTCAACTGCTCGTGTTCTGAAATTATTTAAATTTTAGGAGTCCTGGTAGCAACAGCTTTTCAGCACTTCAGATAAAGCCAGTCAGATATGATATTTAAGAGTATTTCTGGTGGGGATTATTGCAGCTTTTGGGTGGTAATTGTGGGGTTGTGTCTCCAGGAGCCATCCTGTCTGAGGAGGAGCTGGCAGCCATGTCTCCCACTGCTGCAGCAGTGGCCAAAGTGGTCAAGCCTGGCATGAAGTTAACTGAGGTGAGTGAGCACAAGCTGTCCAGCAGCAAAGCCCTTGGATGCCATCAGTGGCACTCTGAGAATGGAAAGGTGCAGGCTTGGGGCACTCTTTGGGTTTGGGGTCACGCCTGGTGAAGGCAGGGAAATCTTACTTGAGGCAGACTTCACTTGCTGAGTTACTGGGATTCTTTATAACAGGCCTTACAGTTTTTCTTTAGTAGGTCAAATTCAGAAATAGGTGGGTTTGTTAATATAAACTTACTTTCTATATGCGTTTTTGGCAGGAGCAGCCTTTTTTTTGCTTGTTTACATAATTTTTTCATCTGTACTGTTGTGCTTTTGGCCTATACTTGCAAAAAATTAGCATAACAATAGGTCATACAGATTCTAGGGATTTTTACACTTCTGTTTATGCAATTTGTATTGTCATTGTATGTTATTGATTGTTTTGTCCAGACATTAAATCCCTTTATGCTGTGTTACTGGTTTTGATATTTCTGTTGTCTTAAACTTGCTTAAGACTTGTGCCTCTTATGTAGAACTCTTTTATTGCAGACAGTTGAATTATAAAGTTTGCCATTTTAAAATTAATATGTGTAACTTCTTTGCTGTGATATGAGCCCTAAAACCGTATTTTAAAAGTCCAGTTTGTTTTTCTGAATTAAGTAGTTCAGAGTTGTATAAAGTTGCAGTGCCTTAAGGTATGAATTGTGTCATTACCAGTGGTTCTTTTTTAAAAGATCTGTACAGACATACCAAAAACAACCCAAAACCATTTTGTTGCAGCTGTACAATGCCTATGTAGAAACTCAGGATCAGTTGCATATGGAAAAGCTGGAGAATAAGAGGATCAATAAATATTTGGATGAAATAGTGCAGGAAGTAGAAGCCAAAGCCCCAATCTTAAAACGTCAGCGTGAAGAGTTTGAGCGTTCCCAAAAAGCTGTTGCCAGTCTGTCTGCAAAGCTTGAACAAGCTATGAAGGTCAGTATAAAATAAAAGAGCATGTATAATTGTGGAAAAAAATTAATTTTCAGATCTTTAAACCTAATTGCTGTTGTAAGTGTATGAAACAGCTCTTTCAGTGAACTTTTATTTTGGCAAGAGATGTCTTGGGCTCTCTGGCTTGCGATTTCTGGAACTGTACAAAGTATTTTACAGAACTAATGTATTTCATAGTTTTTTTATAATGGTGATTTGTAGTCTCTGATTTTCTGAGAGAGTAGGTTCACTGTAAACAGAGTTTATTTGGCATAAAATTGGACTTCAGTGCTCCCTTCCCACTAGTTTTAAAGCATACACCAATACAGCACGAAAGAACCTGGCTTTTGATTCTGGAACATCTGGAGTTTAACCTTGGGAGTGTAACTTTAAGGAGCAGTTTGGTTCCCCAGGCGTGCCTGCACACGCTGTTATCTCTCTGGAAAGGAATGTGTCCAGTTGAGGTGTGATGTTTGCTCCTGTTGGTGTGCTTGCAGGAGATCCATCGCCTGCAGGACAGCGCGGACCAAGCCAACAAACACGCCTCCTTCTTTGAGAGGGAGAGCCAGAGACTGGAAGTGCGAGTGAAGGATCTCTCCCAGCAGGTAGAAGAAATGTTGCTGTGGTTAAATGTGCTGTTTGCAATTGGTTTGTTCATGTGCTGCTGCATTTCTGATGTTTACTTGGAAGTTGTGTTCAGCCACAATCATGGAGACTTTGGTTGTCCTGAGTAACTTGGTGACATTTAAGCTTCTGCTCAGGACAGCATGGTATTTCTGCTTTCAAAACTGGAATAAGTTTAGCTGGATAGAAGTGGTGCTGCTTTAGGATAATATTGTTAAGTATCTGACATGGAAAACTCCTCTATATCATTTCTTTGTTAGATTGGACTGTCCTGTGATGTGTTCACAGAACTGAACCGTTTATGTACTTCTGATCTTGTTGCCTTTTGTCAGGCTATTTTTTCTGTCATATAAATATCTTAAAAGGATTTATTGATTATTATTTCCTGCACATTGTAGGGAAAACCCCTTAATTTCCAAGTCTTTTATTTCTAATAAGTTGTTTTTCGGAGCAAACTCTAGAGTCTGTGCAGGCCTTACACGGGGACTGTTCTCTTTCAGATCTGTGTGCTGTTAATGGAACTGGAAGAAGCCAGAGGCAACCACGTGATCCGTGACGAAGCAGTGAGCTCTGCTGACATCAGCAGCTCTTCTGAAGTGATCACTCAACACCTGGTCTCCTACAGAAATATCCAAGAGCTTCAGCAGCAGAATCAGCGTCTCCTGGTGGCTCTTCGGGAGCTGGGGGAGGCAAGAGAAAAAGAGGAGCAAGAAACAACATCATCTAAGTAGGTCACCCCTTCCTTTTCATTAGCTTTGTACTAAGTGGTGACAGGGATTCGTTCAAGCGTTTTTCAGTTTTTTACTTCTGATTGTTATTCATTGTGTGCAGCAGCTATGTAACTCATAAAAGCAAGTTGTCATTAAGCTGCAGGACCTTCAGGTTTATGTTAAAATGGCTTTATATCTTATAATAGGTCCTGTCATCAAAACCTGATGTAAAAATAATTGTCAGTCTTCTAGTGACTGATTTCACACAACAGAGCTTCTTTTCAAAAAGATAAGTTTTCATTCCTGTTAGCTGAACAAAAGACTGCATGTGTGCATGTCTAAATCACTACTGTGAAGGCCACAGGTAATGGAATTCTGTGTGAAAAGTTTTTAATCTGACTCTCTGCTCATGCTACTGACATTTTGGAAGTTATTCACATGAATAGAATTCTGCTGTTCAGGGAAGAGACCTGCTTTCTTTTTCATCTACACATGGCAGCCAAAGGCCAATCACAGGATTCTGTCGTAGGTTTACAGAACCATTAAGTTTGGGAAAGATGTTCAGGACAGAGTCCAAGCTGTGCCCGATGCCCAGATGTCACCAGCCCAGAGCACTGAGTGCCACATCCTGGCCTTCCTTGGACACCTCCAGGGATGGGGACTCCAAACCTCCCTGAGCAGCCCCTTCCAATGCTTAACAACCCCTTCTGTGAAAAAATTCTTCCTGATGTCCAACTGGAACCTCCCCTGGCACAGTTTGAGGCCTTTCCTCTCATCCTGTTGCTGTTCCCTGCGAGCAGAGCCTGACTCCCCCTGGCTGCCCCCTGCTGTCAGGGAGTTGTGGAGAGCCAGAAGGGTCCCCCTGAACCTCCTTTTCTCCAGACTGAGCCCCTTTCCCTCTGAGCCACCTCTCTCAGCTGCTTCTGGGGCTCCGGCCCTTTCCCCAGCTCCATTCCCTTCCCCCGACACGCTCCACCCCTCACTGTCCTTCTAGATGGAAGGGGTCTAGAACACTGGACATGCCTCTCTCTGATGTTGCTGAAGGCAGCTGTTGTTGTTTCAGGATCTCTGAGCTCCAGAGCCAGCTGGATGAGGCTGTCAGTGAGCTGCAGCAGCTGCGGGAGTCGCGGCAGCACCAGCTGCAGCTCGTGGAGTCCATCATCCGCCAGCGGGACATGTTCCGCATCCTGCTCACCCAGACCACGGGGGCCATCATTCCTCTGCAAGGTACCCAGGCTGCAGGGGCTGTCAGATCTGCTGTGGCAAGCAGAAGTGTTGCTTTAAAACCCCCTTTACCTTTTTGTAGCTTCAGGTATGTTACCAGAGGAGATCTGTCTTACATCTACTCCAAAGCGCCCCAATTTACCTCAGTCCATGGCGACTCCGGCTCCAGTGTCCGTGAGTGAGTCCGTGGAGACCGTGGAGGCCAAGGCTGCTCTTAAGCAGGTACATTTTTCAGCAGACACTGCACAAAGCTGTCCCTATTTCTTTTTGCCCTTGGTAAGCACTTCTATGTCTGTTCTTTGTTGCAGTTGCAGGAAGTTTTTGAGAACTATAAAAAAGAAAAGGCAGAGAATGACAAGCTGCTGAATGAACAGAATGAAAAGCTTCAAGAGCAGGTCACAGACTTGAGGTCACAAAATGCTAAGATATCCACACAGCTGGAATTTGCCTCCAAACGGTAATTCAGCTGCATAGTATTCTGCCTTACATGTTCTCTGGCTGCTTGATACTGTTTGCTCAGTTATACACTGATACTGTCTATTCTGTGTGAGAACATGAAGGAAATAGTGCAGGTGCAGAATAGAAGCTGCAGCTGAGTGAGGCACATATGTGCAAACTGAAGCATAAAACCATGAAACGCAGAGCTATGTGCATGCCCCTGGTGAGTTGGTCAGTGCAATGTGGCAGACTTGCTTTGCTCTTTTCCCTGGAAGGTATGAGATGCTGCAGGATAACGTGGAAGGCTATCGCCGGGAAATCACCTCCCTGCACGAGAGAACCCAGAAGCTCACAGCAACCACCCAGAAGCAGGAGCAGATCATTAACACCATGACTCAGGACCTGAGGGGAGCAAATGAAAAACTGGCAGTGGCAGAGGTCAGTAACAGCGTGTGGCACTGCAAGATAGTCCAAGGTAGCACGAGAGTTTTCCTTATGATTATCCTGAAATGTCTCAAGTGAAGAGTGGAGATGTAAGAACATTCCAAGGTATTTCAGTTTGCGGGGAAAGGAGAATGTCCAGTAGTTCTATTCTTACTGTTCTTGGCTTAATTTGCATGGATTTTAAAGTAATACTAGATTTAAGGGTTGGACTTGGGATTGGCAACGAAGTTCTTATTATTTGCTGTCGTAAAGGTGAGAGCAGAAAACTTGAAAAAAGAGAAGGATATCTTGAAGATGTCAGACGTGCGTCTGACGCAGCAGCGTGACTCTCTGCTGGTTGAACAAAGGGGACAGAACTTACTGCTCACCAATTTGAGAACAATTCAGGTATGTGGTGCTATTCTTATGGCCAGGTTGGGTCTGTCTCTCAGGCTTTTCAATAAATACCCATGAAAATCAAATAAAAGAGTCATGGGATTGGGTCTTGATGAGGATTTTTATGTGGTTACAAGTCAACATGACATAAAATACTTCAGCAACTTGTTTCAGCAAGTTTGGCCTACGTTATGATACTCTGTTATTTACCTGGGCAATGTCCTGAGAATTCTGAGTTGGTCAGAAGGGTTTTCACAACAGAGTGGAAACAACACACGTGAAACAAAGTGAAAGGAAAGAATCTGTAATGTTATTTTTGTGGTAGCAAAATTTACCAGTGCCTGCCTTGGTAGTTTATTTTGCTGTAATGTTATATTTACTTTTCTATATTTATATAATTTATTATAAGGTGTATTGACACTTAGAGTGTATTTAAGGATGCTCATTTTATCATGTGACTGAATTCTATTTCTGTAGTAGATCTTTTGGAGTTTTTTTAATCCATGGCATTAGACTGCATGGATAATAGATTTTCTTCTACTGGTATCTATTGTATCAACATTATTTTAAAAGCCTTCAAAGCTAGGTCAAACATTTTAAGTGCTACTTTTCATCATTTTCTGTATCTACTTACTTAATTATTTTTTGGGTTGGAGAAGTGTTGTGACAACTTTGTGTGAAGTGCTGCAGTAATTCAGAAGAGAATTACTGAGGTGTGTTGTAAGCAAAGTGCATTCTGCTCTTTTCTCAGGGAATACTGGAGCGATCTGAGACAGAAACAAAGCAGAGACTCAATAATCAGATAGAAAAGCTGGAGCGTGAGATATCTCAGCTGAAGAAGAAACTGGAAAGTGAGGTGGAACAAAGGCATTCCCTTACCAAGAATCAAGAGGTGAGTGGAAACTGCTGCACTTGTTTGGAGGAAAACAAAGCCCCAGGTGCTTCTGCCAGAGTGCAGTGAGTTCTTCTCCGTATCTGACATTCAGAACCACTCTCGGCCTCTGTGCCATTTGGGAATCATTGCAAGCTGAAGAACCTTGTGCTTGCAGGTTCATATCCTGGACCTGAAGAGGCAGCTGGAGACGGAGACCAACCGTCACATCAGCACAAAGGAGCTCCTGAAGAACGCCCAGAAGGAAAGCGCCATGCTGAAACAGCAGCTGAACAACACTGAGGCCCAGCTCACATCCCAGTCCTCACAGAGGCCTCCAGGGAAAGGTAAAATCTTCCTCCGCGCTTAATTTCTCTCTATGCTAAGCATTGCCATCTGCAGAATGGTAAAATTCACGGTCATAATCATGAGAATTGGGACAACAGTACACTAAATAATAAGCCTCTTTGTTACTGCAGTCGCGTATTCAGACAAATGACAAACAGCATGATTTGTTAATGTAAAATTCACATCCAAGCAGTCTTCAACAAAGTGGAAAAATAAAGCAAAACTTCTTAAAGGATTCCTTTTATTTTTATTTGAAGGAGCTTACATATATTAGGTTACATAGTTTTAAGTAGTCACCGATGTTTATTGTAAGCCCTTATTTTGGTGAGCGGTTACAGTTTTATTTAGGGAAGCTTTGTGAAAGTAATTGTTTTTATCATGTTATTATCCTAAAATTACTTCACTTTTCAAGAGAACAGCGGTTTTAAAACTAAATTGAACTTCAGTTAATGAATATGTTCTAATATTGCAGGTCAGCCTAGTACAAATGAAGATGTGGATGATCTTGTAAGTCGGCTGAGACAAGCTGAGGAACAAGTCAGTGACCTGAGAGAGAGGCTCAAGACTAGTTCCAGTAATGTGGAGCAGTACAGGGCCATGGTTCTTAGCCTGGAAGAATCCCTCAATAAGGAAAAACAAGTAAGTAGTTAATTACTTTTTTTTAATTTTGTTTATTAGAGCAAAAATTCATTGCTGTTTGTGATTATCCACAATTTCAGTGTTGCTGTTCTGAATTAGATTAGAGAATACCTATTCTGGCTTTAAACTGTTAATAAAATTCTAGTTTTTATCAGAATAATGTATTTAATGGGTTAAAAAATGGATCTCATGATGGATTTTAATGAAGGTGACAGAGGAAGTTCGTACAACAGTTGAAGCTCGTCTGAAGGAATCTTCAGAATATCAGGCACAGCTGGAAAAGAAGTTGATGGAGTCAGAAAAAGAAAAACAAGAACTGCAGGAGGAGAAGCGTAAAGCTGTGGAGAACATGGAACAACAGGTATGCAGTGACCCCCCCAGGCCCCCTTGCAGAGAGTGCCCAGGAAGGGGCTTTCACAAAGCTCCCTCAGCTTTGCTTGGGTTTCACAGTACAGCAGTGCCCTGAACCAGATCTTTTAGGGTGTACATGGGGTACCTGAAATTGTGAGAGGTTTCCAGACATGAGCAGAACATTAACAGTGTCACTGCGGTGGAGTGATTGTGTGTTTAAAGCTGTCACTCTGCCTGAACTTTGAGCAGGAAAACATAAGTAACAGCCTTTGTGAGAGGTTTCAGAAGGAAACAAAAGGACTGTAACTAGAATTACTGCAGGTCCAACTCTGAAAGTAAAGGATTATATTTTTACCAGGAAAGATATCTGTATATTAGTAAGTCAAAATATAGAAAGTATTTGTCTCTTTTAATACTAATTTTAATCTATAAATAATAAAATAATCACCATTATGAATCACTGTGTTCAGTATTCTGCCAAATACTTTGCCACTTAGTCCTGGGTTTGTTCTTACTTTGTTTTTGTTGTTCCCCTGTCACTGCAGCTTTCAGAACTGAAGAAGAGTCTGTCAGCTGTGCAGTCAGAAGTTCAGGAAGCTCTTCAGAGAGCCAGCACAGCTCTGAGTAATGAACAGCAGGCCAGGAGGGACTGCCAGGAACAAGTATGTTTGTGGTGTTTGCCTATTTTAGCCAGGGACAGCAAAATTCATGTTAGCTTTCAGTTGAACTCAAAACTAAACTGTTAAGTCAGGGACTGCTGGAGGCAGGAAAAGTGCTGGGAGAGCACATTCTCTATTTTGGGAGCAGCTGCTTATCAAATGCAATAGATTTCTGTTTCTAAAGTCTGTTTCATTATGTAAAAAGACTAGTTTGGGAATATAATTAACTGGTTTTAATGAATTGCTGCCTCCATGTCCTGAGGAGGGAGCTGAAAATGCTCCCAATAAGACAATGGGGAAAGTATTTTTCTAACCCAAAACATAATTGTCATCTTTTTCAACTGTGGGGCAATGTGATATTTAGCAGTGGCTGATAAGATTATTGTCTTGTTACCAGCTGTTTTTTTAAGAGATTTTACTTTTCTGCAGATGGAAATTTCAGCAGCACTAATTGGTGTCAAGGATGTTGAAAAACTTTTGGCTGTTTAATCCAACTCCAAATGTAGTAGATGGGCATTTCCATGTTTCCTGTGCTTGAGAATAGCAGAGTGGTTCTCTTTTTGCTTTGTGGTCACTGATTTTGTCTCTTTGTACAAGTCAAACATGCAAAATAAGGGTAGCAGAGTTTATTTACTCTGGTTTTGTGCAGGCAATGATGGCTTCTGAAGCTCAGAACAAATATGAGCGGGAATTGATGCTTCATGCTGCTGATGTGGAGGCACTACAGGCCATCAAAGATCAAGTCGCCAAGAACGCAGCGGTGAGGCAGCAGCTGGAGGAGGCCGCTCAGAAAGCGGAGTCTGAGCTCCTGGAATCCAAAGCCTCCTGGGAAGAGAGAGAGAGAATGATCAAGGTGTGATGGGCTTTGTTGTTTCGGTGGGCTTTTTCAGTTAACAGAAATTCAGCCACAGAAATCACAGTCAGTGAATGATTTTGTTGTAGGATGAAGCTTCAAAACTTGCATCCCGCTGTGAGGATCTGGAAAAACAAAATCGATTGTTACATGAGCAGCTGGAGAGCATGAGCAATAAGGTGGTGACTTCCATGAAAGAAGCCATCCCAACTGCAGCAAATGTTTCTCTTAGTGAGGAAGGCAAATCCCAGGAACAAATCTTGGAGATTCTTAGGTAACCTTAGCTCTGAGTTCCTTCTCCTGGGGGTTATAAATTAGATTTAAACTTAAATGGTTCTGTATTACTTTATACTTGAAGGATAATATTAAAAATGCAAGTGCTTTTTTGCTAGGTAGGAGGTGGTTGTACTGCATGAGAACATTTTCCTGGTGTGATGTGGTGTTGAACTCCTCCCTGCAGGTTTATCCGTCGGGAGAAGGAGATTGCGGAGACGAGGTTCGAGGTGGCGCAGGTGGAGAGCCTGCGGTACCGCCAGAGAGTGGAGCACCTGGAGAGGGAGCTGCAGGAGCTACAGGACAGCCTCAATGCTGAGAGGGAGAAGGTGCAGGTATGGCTGGGGGTTAGTGCTTATGATTTCAGTGAGTACAGGGCTGTTCTGGGGCTGCCTGTGCCCAAAAATGAATTTTTGAAAGAATTTGGGGGTTTTTAAACTGGGATTGCTTGTAACCAAATGGAGTATCTTATTCTGAGTCTTGTGAGAGAGTGTGGCAATTCCAAAATCTCATAATTAGGGAAAAGATTTCTTTTTTTCCCCCCATCTCCTGCTCCTTAAGCGATATTTACTTGCTTTGAATGTACATGTGAGATAATGAATGCCATGGTAGCTTTCCAAGGTGGCGTTATACCAGATCCAGGTGGAGTATATGTGCATGTGCAAGCAAAACAAATGACTGAGTTGAATCCTTCCACAGGTAACAGCAAAAACAATTGCACAGCATGAAGAATTAATGAAGAAAACTGAGACCATGAACATACTCATAGAAACCAACAAGATGTTAAGGGAGGAGAAGGAGAGGCTGGAGCAAGAGCTACAGCAGATACAAGCAAAGGTTGGTACTGAGCTTCACATAAACCTTTCAGATATTCAGTGTATGAGTTAAGTGTCTGGATGTACCATTGCTAATTACAGTAAATACATGATTTAGATTTTAGTTATTCCTTGAAGTCATACACTAAAGAGGAAACTTTCCATTTTGAATTTTAAAAGACATTGGTCAGTCTACAACATTGGAAAGCTTCAAGTTCAGTTCCATTTAGATGAACCTGAGTGTCAGTGTTCATCCATGGCTAGAGGTGTAGCAGGAACAAGGATATTATCAGCAATTAAATTTAAAAAGGCACAAGAATACGTTTAAAACAGACCACAGCTTTATTAAGAGTTTAAAAGGCAGATACTGCTTATTTTAATGGAATCCAGTGCACTGGATTTTAATATTAATAATCTCTCCTGTACCAAAGTACAGAGTGAGCATCTAAGATTGGGAAGCTGTACCAATATTTTTTGTCTCTGTAGGATCCTCCCCTGCTGTTGTCCTTTTCTCTTCCTCCAGCTGGCCACTGGAAGGCAGAGAGTTGGGAAAGAAGCTCTATCATGACTTTTTCCTGAGGGATTCCTTCAGTCTCCTGAGATGCAGAGTGTAACCCCTTACTGTGCTTTCTCAGGTACGCAAGCTCGAGGCGGACATCCTGCCCCTGCAAGAGTCGAATGCTGAGCTCAGTGAGAAGAGTGGGATGCTGCAGGCAGAGAAAAAGCTCTTGGAAGAGGATGTTAAACGCTGGAAAGCCCGGACTCAGGTGGGGAAACGCCTCCTTTCAAAGAACATCATATGGGAAAAAAAGCCCCACTAGTCAAACAACTAAAAAAACCTGCGTAATTTCCTTATGAAGAATAAAAAACTAAGGAATATGTTTGAATTATAAAGCACTGTTCACACAGCTTCAAAGTTGGCTATTCCATATCAAAATGCAAAAGCTGTGGGTCTAATTCAAAGAGATTTTCTGGCTATCGCTGTGTAATTATTTTACAAAATTTCCCATTTTCTCCCCCTTTCAGCACTTACTGAGCCAGCAGAAGGACACCGATCTCGAAGAGTATCGAAAGCTGCTCTCCGAGAAGGAGGCAAATGCCAAGCGTGTCCAACAGATGAGTGAAGAAACAGGCAGGCTTAAAGCAGAAGTTGCCAGGTGTGGTATTAGTCAATTTGTAAAAGGTTTTGTGCAAAGCCAAATATTCTAATTATAGAATATATCGAAAGCATGTAAAGTAGTAATGTATCTGGAAGTGTAATTTCTTAAGTGCCTCCATGAAACCTTTAAGTGAAACCTTTGGTATTCTTTCTGTGGCTTGATAACAAGCAGGTAAGGTGAAGTGAGAGTTGTTTTGCAAGCTGTTCATTAGCTGCAATTATTCCAAAGTAATATATTGTAGAATAATTTCCATTCTGTATTGCAAAATCCTAGAAAATGTAATCCACTGCAGATAATGCCTGTGATGTTGCATAAATAAGTGGTATTGAAATGTATATGTGTTTTCAAGCATCTCGTTTGCATGTCCCTCTGATCTCTTGTCATTTAGAACTAATGCATCCTTGACTACAAGCCAGAATCTTGTTCAGAGCCTGAAGGATGAAGTAACTAAAATAAGAACAGAAAAGGACACTTTGCAGAAAGAACTGGATGCTAAAGTGGCTGACATACAGGAAAAAGTGAAAACTATAACACAGGTCAAGAAGATCGGTCGCAGGTACAAGACTCAGTATGAGGAGCTGAAAGCACAGCATGATAAGGTAGATAGAACTGAAATGGAGCATTCCTTAGAGTTCCTGGGGTTTGCCCAGAACTTTTAAACCGATCACTTGGCACACAGAAGCATCTTGTGAAAGTAGTGACATTGTTATCAGATAGTCCCCTTCAGCCTGGTACCCCTTGATGCCTTTCAGATGGTTGCTGAAGCGTCAACTCAGCCTTTGGCAGAACAACAAGAAGACCAAGTTTCTGCCCAGGAAGTACAAGAGCTAAAAGACACTCTCAGTCAAGCTGAAGTGAAGACAAAGAATTTGGAAACTCAGGTTGAAAGCTTACAAAAGGTAAGAACAGTGAGTAATTTCGGAGTACTGTTCTCCCCTGCAGTCCTAAGTGTGTAACAGTGAAGAATGAGAGAGTGTTTTAATGTGTGTCACAGAAATATGGGAAGTGGCCTCTACTTTCTTGGGAAAGAGGGATCTTAAGCCTGGTTTAAATCCTGTGTCTAATGTGTCTCACATTATTTCCTGGAATAAGTGGGAAAGAGAATGCTGTTCTTCAGCTCTTGCATTCAGAGAGTACTGAACTGCAGTTGTTGATAAGAAGCCTTTAACCTTAATCCAGTGGCCAGCTAATACCAGCTGCTTGGAACTTGGGCTCTGTATTTGCCAAAGTAGTTGGTTGTGGCCAACAATTGCAATCTTTCTCTCTCCCTAGACAATAACAGAAAAGGAAACTGAAGTTAGAAATCTCCAGGAGCAGATAATGCAGCTACAGGCAGAACTGGCCCGTTTCCATCAAGATCTACAAGAGAAGACTACACAGGAAGAGCAGCTCAGGCAACAAATCACTGAGAAGGAAGAGAAAACGAGGAAGACCTTGCTTGCAGCCAAGCAGAAAATTGCACAGTTAGCTGGTATTGTAATTGGTTTTTTCTGTCCTTAGAGATTTTTGATTATTTCTATGGAAAAACCTTTGGACAGGGTGCTTGAAAAATATGGCCTGGTTCATACTGTACTGAAAAGTGTTTTCTAGACTAGATGCTACAGGGATTATTCTAAAGTTTAAAATTTAATTTCTTCAGAGGATGATGGAAGTATATAACTAGCTGTACACTGGACACAGAAAAAGTTCTGCTTACTTTTGGCCAGCCAACACGAAAACCACCATTTCTGATCCTTCTGTTGATTAGAGCAGACTGGCCCTACTAACAGCTTGGGTAGTTCTCCCCTTCCCTAAATGTACAAGTGCAAAACACATTGTCTCCTCTGTTTTTAAATGTCACTGAGAGGAATGATGGTGTAAGAGCTTGTTGAAAACATCTTGTTCTTTCGGGACTACTTCTTTAAGTTTTTTATTTATCTACATTTATTACATATTTTTCTATCTTTAGTTTATTTTTATTTAATTGCAGTTAAATAGAAAAATGGCATAATTGCCTCCCAGATTTCCTTCTATAGCTTAACACTTTTAGGATTTCAGAATATTTCAGTGACCTAGTAAAACACCCAGGTGTTCAGTGTGCAGATTCAGCAAGGCTGAACCCTCTCCTGTTCCACCAGGTACAAAGGAGCAGCTCACAAAGGAAAATGAGGAGTGGAAGCAGAAGAGCAGCTCCCTGGAAGAGCAGAAGACGGAGCTGGAGGTGCGGATGAGCGCCCTGAAGTCCCAGTACGAGGGGCGGATCTGCCGCCTGGAGAGGGAGCTCCGGGAGCAGCAGGAGCGGCACCACGAGCAGCGGGACGAGCCCCCAGAGTCCACAAACAAGGTACAAAAAATCCTGCCAGGCAGCCCTGACACAGCAGCCAGGCCACCACTGCCCAGCCTGGACTCAGGTGCCACCGTGCCCTGCTCTTGGAAATACACAGGTTGGGTTCAGGAAGGGTTCAGAACTGTATTTAAGTTTCCTGCCCTAATCAGAATTCCCAGTGCCAACAAGAGGGCAGTTCTGCCATTCGCTGTGAATCAGCCAAGGAGCTGTTCACGCTCTGCCCTCTATTTTTGTATTTTACTGATGCATTCAGTATAATGGGTTCATGTCTCAAAGCTTCAGAAAATACCCGAGCAATTACCAAACTGCTTTCCAGCCTTGGTATGGCTGGTATGATTTGGTTTGGGGAATTTGCTGGAATTATGGAGTCTGCCCAGGTAAATACCCAACAAGCATTTCTCTCACAGACTTGTTAGCAAAGTGCTGAGGTGTTTTCCTTGTTGTCTGCTCTGGTTCATGTGTACATGACATGGTATTTCTGTTCCTTACCTAACAGGTCCCAGAACAGCAGAGGCAAATCTCACTCAAGTCTACTCCAGCTTCAGGTGAAAGAGGAATGTGAGTTCAAGGGGTTTGCAGAGTTTCTGTGGTTGATATTTCTTGGGTTTATCATTATGTGGTTGCTCTTCTTTTTAGCAAACCACTGGCTTTTCATAATTTTTCTTAAACAATTGTGGAGATACTGATTGACATAATATGTTCCTCCTGTTTTCTGAGCTACATCTAATCAGTAGAGCTTTTAAGCTGTAAACTGGCATATTTAACCACCAGGAACGTGGTATCTGGGAAACACGGAAGATTTTTTAAAAATGTTTCCAGACTTCAGGCTTTTTGAAGTTGTACAATTTTGATTGTTAACTTTAGCCTTTTTGGTTTTGGGAACGATCTTCCTTGTGCAAGAATGAGAAACAGACTGAACAGATGAAAGAGTCAAATGCCTGAGCTCTGAAATGGGAAATATTGGTGTACTACTGAGTTGGGATAACAAACTCCCTCTCAGCTGTTATGATTGCATCCTTTACACAGCAAGACTTTCAAAAACATCTCCTAAAATTTGATTGCCCCTTGTCTCAGCCAAGAGATGATGTTGCTCTGTATTGAGTGAATCAGTTTTGATGTAAGATGTGTTACTCACTGTAATAACGTCCCAGCACAGCCAACAGTACGAATATTTTGATCTGTTACTGTATTCCTACTTGATTACCTGGGAAGAAACCTGTCAAGGTTGTCCTCCAAGCTGGATAAAATGCTATTGATGGCATAGTGTGTCTCACTTCTTTCAACTATAAAAAGTTTGGAAGACAATTCCTTATGCTATTGTCAGGCTTTTAAATTTAAAAGCTTTAAAAAATAGTGTTTCTGGCTATGAGAATATATTTGTTTGTTATTTTTAAAATCTGCTTTCTGTGCGTGATGAAACCAATCTCTTGTTTTTCAGTGCCAGCACTTCAGACCCCCCAACAGCAAACATTAAACCAACTCCTGTTGTGTCAACTCCCAGTAAAGTGACTGCTGCTGCAATAGCTGGGAATAAGTCTACTCCAAGAGCCAGCATCCGTCCAATGGTGACTCCTGCCACAGTCACCAATCCCACCACTACCCCCACAGCCACAGTTATGCCAACAACACAGGTGGAGACTCAGGAAGGTGAGCTTTTTAGTGTAGTATAAGGATCCTCAGTTCTCAAAAGTGCTACCTTTGCCTTGAAGTGTTGGTGGTAGTCGGTTTGGAAGGGCCTCACACAGTGTCATTGTCCCTGCATCTCTTGGAGTGTTGCACTTCCATGACCATTCCACTTGCAGCGAAGTTCGTGGTTGCTCAGCTGGAGATGTGCATAACATTAATTCATCTGCAAAGCACTCAATGTGCTTGTTCAGGGCATCCTGAGAGAGAGAATGTGAGCCGTGCTGGATGAGTGAAGACCCTGACTGTGCTGCTGTTTGCCTTCCAGCCATGCAGTCGGAAGGACCCGTGGAGCACGTCCCAGTGTTCGGGAGCGCCAGCGGCTCCGTGCGCTCCACCAGCCCCAACGTGCAGACTTCCCTGGCCCAGCCCATCCTGACTGTGCAGCAGCAGACACAGGCCACTGCCTTTGTGCAGCCCACCCAGCAAAGCCACGCTCAGATCGAGCCTGCAGCTCAGGAGCCAGCCCCTGCCATCGTGGAGGTGGTGCAGAGCTCCCAGATAGAGAGGCCCTCCACCTCTACAGCCGTGTTTGGCACAGGTTGGTGTCATTTCGTAGGCCTGCCTTGCTCCGTAGTTCATTTTAAGTAGCTCCAGTTGGACCCTTGGCAAAGCAAGCCTCACTTCAGTTCGTGCCTTTTTCCCCTCCCTTAGTTTACTGCATATTTTAAGAACTTCTGAAGTTAGGCTTCCTTCCTGAACTGTCAGAAATGGTGCCTCTGAAATGCTGTTGGCACTGCATTTCTTCAAGTAGAAAGAAAATAAAACTTTGTGTTTGTCTTATTCAGAGCAGCTTTAGAGTTTAATACATTACACCTTGCTCTGTTTCCATGGCACTGTGAGTGAGGTTCATTTTAGGAGCCATGAGTGAGCTCCTTAAGCTTGAATTTAAAGTATAGGAGGTACTCTAAAGCTACTCACTGTAATACACTGTTGCACATCTGTTTGTCCTACACAGTGTAAATAGAATATTTGTTCTCCAAAAAAACATTTCTGCAAACGGTTGGGGTTTTCTTTTTCCAGCTGAAACTCTGTTTAACTTTTAGATGTACTTGTCCAAAGCAAAGATGTTGGAAAGAATATTTGAGTTATACCCTGAGGCTTATATTTAGGGTCAGTTAAGTTTGAATAAAGACCTGAGAGCTTAAGACTTGTAACTAAAGGGGTTGATGTTTTCATGGCCTAGGAAACAGCTCAGTGTGATTCTGATTGATTGTTGTCATTCAGTGTAGAAATAGAGGTGATCTTCAGAGGAAAATACCAAAGCTTTTGATTTCTGGTTAGTACATGTGTTGTTCTGAAAATAACTGAGAGGTCTTTGAAGTTTCAGCTACCCCCAGTTCCTCACTGTCTAAACGCTCCCGAGAGGAAGAGGAGGACAACACTGTGGAGAACTCAGACCAGATCTCAGAGGAAACAGTGGATGCACCTACTTCAAAGAAACTGAGAATCATGCAGAGAGTTGGACCTGAGGTTTGCACAAATATAAAGTGCTACTACCTAATCTGTCCATTTGTAGGATTTTAATGGGAAGAGCAAATGTGTTACTTCAGGGAAAATCAGTGAATTCTTGATTGACTTTCTAATCTATTGGGGAGGAAACAATTATATTTGGGTATCTAAAAAGGCAGAGGTTAAACCAGTTAGAATGAATGATGTAAACCTTAACCTGTAGGATGGAAGAGAGAGGGCCATGTCCTAGGACTGAAGAGGAAGTTCAAACTTCTTTCAGTGTGATTCGGAAGGTCTTTATCCACAGTAATTCTGGACAAACATACAGTGTATTTGAGGAGATGGGAACCAAAGATGAGTTGCTAGAAACACGTACAGAAGATGCATGTGAATGTTGGTGTGAGGGATTTGGGATGTGCTGTGAAAAAGGGATGAACTTGAGACAGAACCTCACAGCAAGCAACTCATGAGCAGTGTTAAGGAAGCCAAAGATGTTTTATTAACTCTGTGCCAGAGGGGTGTTCATAACAGAAAAAGGGCAGGATCGTGTAAGAACATTATCACTTAAGGATCTGGGAGGCTGGAGGTAGAATGGGAAACTTTGATGATTCATTTTTTGGTCCTGAAAAGATTGACGGATGCTGAGGTCCAGTGGGCTGGGGAAGTTGTATTTCTCCAGGGCAGGGAAGTGAGATTCTTGATAAAAGCATTGCTGAAGAAGGGGGAGAAAATGTTGCCCATAATCTTTGTGGGAAAAGATAATTTTTATTAAAGAAGTTAAAAAAAAATATCTCAAACATGTTTAGGGCTTATGATGTGTTTTAAATGAGAGAAATATTTGTTCTTCCAGGAGGAAGTGACAGCAGAAGAGAGCACTGACGGAGAGGTGGAGGCACAAACATACAATCAAGACTCACAAGACTCCATTGGAGAAGTAAGCGTGTTTGAAAAGCCCAAATCTTCAGCAGAAATTAAATAGCCATCTGCCCCCCAAACTCTCAGTATATTTAGAAGTGAAATCGCAAATGGAATCCTGGAGTTTTCCCATGGAAACCACTTAAAATGTTTTAAAGTTTAGACTTGCACTGTTCAGTCACTGACAGTCACCTGTCACATTCTCTTTTGTCCTCTCCTCTGGTCAGTTTTTAAGGAACAGCAATAACTGTTTGTCCTCTAAGCATCAGAGTCTGGTTCTCTTGCTGTTGTACATGGTGCATTTAATTTTGTTTGTTCTGGTGATTGCCTTTGGTCTCTGGCAGGGTGTGACACAGGGGGAGTACCCTGCCATGGAGGACAGCGAGGAGACTTCCCAGTCTATCCCAATAGATCTTGGATCCCTTCAGTCAGACCAACAAAACACTTCTTCATCTCAGGATGGCCAGTCCAAGAGAGATGACGTCATTGTAATTGACAGTGACGATGAAGATGATGATGATGAAGAAAACGAAGGGGAGCAGGAAGTATGTATATCATGGAATTCCTTTATGATTTTGTCTTTCATCGGATGTAAAACTCGCCAGGCAGGACTAATTTAATCAAAGTATTTTTGACTGTGTCAGTGGTCTGTATTTACGTTGCCTGAACTTGCAGTGTTTTAAAGCTACCTGCTAATTCACCTTGAATTTTTCTTTTATCTTCCTTATCTGAACCCTCAGGCTTTTCCATCTTCTTTCCTACCCTTGTCCTGTTGAAGAGGGAGAGAGGGAGTGTCTGGGTGGGTATTGATCTGTGCACCACATCCAGCCTATTCCACTTCCCTAAGGCTCTTTTATTGTCTCATCACAGGATTATGACGATGAGGAAGAGGAGGACGAGGATGATGATGAAGACACAGGGATGGGAGATGAAGGTGACGACAGCAATGAAGGAACTGGTAGTGCTGATGGCAATGATGGATATGAAGCAGACGATGCTGAGGTGAGATCTGTACCTTTCTTTTATAGCCTGTTAAATTTCTTGTGACAAATCAGTGCTGTAATGCACAGGTGTGAATGCTTGGAAGAGAAAATCTTGGTGTGAATTCATCCCCAAAATATGAGACTGCTACTGGAAGATGGTAATTTCTTATAACTGGTGTTTTCACAAGTAAAATCAACTTGGAATATTTAAGAGGGCTGAAGGAAAAAAAAAAAAGTACAGGAGCCAGCAGCAAATACTGTAGTTGCAAAGCTGCTGAGGCTTTTCAAGAGCTGGTTGTTTCACTGTCTGTTGTTACTAAATGATGGTGGCTACATTGTTCATGTTGGTGTATGCACAGGTACTCAGAATTTCTGAAATCTCATACAGTTGAGAGAATATGTTTACCTAATGCTATAGATGTGTACAGAAATCTTTTAAGATTGTCATATATTTGGCTTTGTTTACTTTCTGAATACTTTTGTACTGCTTTTATATTCTTTACAACTTATAATTTGTTTAGTCATACTCTGTTTATGTGGGGTTTTAGGGTGCTGATGGTACAGATCCTGGAACAGAGACTGAGGAGAGCATGGGAGGAGCTGAAAGCAACCAGAGGGCAGCAGATTCCCAAAACAGTGGTACAGTTATTCCATGTTTTTTCACAGTCTGTGTATGTAGGGGAAGGGAAACATAGAAGCTATTTTCCATGTATTGAAATCTACACTTAAAAGTAAAAATATAAGTGAAGTACTATAAAGGCCGTTTCTACCTGCAGTGTGGATTCTTTTGAGACGTTCTTTTCTGGATTTATTCTAAATTCCTTTGAAAATCCTGCAAGGTCTGGTTGCTGTGGAAACTGAATGGCTCAGTGGATTAATCTCTCTCTAAATCAGCACCTGAATAATTAATACTTTGTTTCAGTGCTGCTGTTGTAGCTGGCAGAAGTCCTCTTTAAGTGATTCTAAATAACAATACTGGGCTGTCCCCAGGCTTGCAAGAGAAAAAATGTATTAATGCATGGCAGAATTGGAAGATTTGCCTTCATGTTTTCAACTTGGTTCCTAGGGTTTCCCCTTGTGTATTTGTGTTGTAGGAGAAGGGAGCACAAGTGCTGCAGAGTCCACATTTCCCCACGAGAGCCCGAGGGAGCAGCAGCCGTCGTCGGCGTCCGAGCGCCAGGGCCCGCGGCCCCCGCAGTCCCCACGGAGGCCACCGCACCCTCTGCCCCCACGGCTCACCATCCACGCCCCTCCCCAGGAGCTGGGGCCCCCAGTGCAGGTACAAACCAGCTCCAGCACCTCAGAAGACTTTGAAAAATATTACTGTGTGGTTTCATATAGATAAAACCCGCTGGGAAAAAAGTTGCCATCTGTTCAGCATCCTAGAAGTGGTAGCTGAGCAAAGCGACTTAATGTCTGTCATCCTGCAGATGGTGGCTGGACAGGGAACATACAAACCCATCCCAAGTGCCTTTTTGCTTTTTATCTTGGAATTCTTATTATATTATACCAGTGCTATGTCAGTCAGCAGCTGATGATACTTCCACTAAAAAAGCTTTTCTTGACCAAGTTGTAGCTCAGATTGGAAGGGTTTTTATGAGTCTCTGCCCCAATGTAGATGGGGCAAAGGAATGTTGCCTTTTATTTTCCAAGTTAAACCTTTCACAGTCAGTGCCTGACCCATGATTGTGCTTTGTTGAAGACCTGTAGATTTTGTAAATTAAAACATCACAACAGGAATTCTTCAAAAATATCCTGGCTGAAATGATCCTTTACCATCAACTTGTGCTGAGACTTGGCATCACAATATATGTGTGCAAGTTTTCTGTAGTCAGTAGAGACTTGAGTAAAATGTTACTGTCACTTGCCCAGAATATACACGTTGTCCCCCAGAGGGTCATGAGGCACTGAACCGGCTTCCCAGGGAATGGTCATGGCCCCAAGGCTGCCAGAGTCCAGGAGTGTTTGGACAAGGCTCTCAGGCTCCTCCTGGATTTCCTGGGGCTGTCCTGCATGCAGGGGTTGGATTTGATGATCCTTGTGGGTCCCTTCCAGCTCAGGATATTCTGTGATTTCATGATGATTGCTGTATTTACTCATTTAGCTGCTGCCCTTGGCTCTGACTGAACACTTGTATGTTGTTAGAATTCCACAGAATTCCATGTTGTTAGAATGTGGACCACACTCACACTACTTCCCTCTTTTCTTTCCCATAAAGAGAATCCAGATGACTCGAAGACAGTCAGTGGGGAGAGGACTTCAGCTGACCCCTGGGATAGGTGGAATGGTGAGTGTATCAAAATCCACTACTAAAGACCTGCTTTGAGGGAACATTCCTAACTCTTGGGGTTTATTTTGGTTTTTAAAGAAGCCTGGCTGCTGATTTCAGAGGGGGGATAGTTTCTGCAGTCTTGCAGAAAATATCCTACTCCTGTTAATTTCCTGTATTAATGGAAGCCAAAGACTAGAAAACTCCCAGGAAGCAAAAGGCTTCAAAAGAGGCTCAATAGGTTTTGTCTAAGGTGGTTTTATTTACTTGTTTATAGAGTCAGTTAAAGTGGCTATGTTGCTGGAAAAAATAATGCCAGGTTCAGCCTCATCCTAAAGGAACAAGGCTATTTTATGCTGTCCCATCAGCTAATTTTGAACCCTTTATTCATCTGTATTTGGCAGAACAAATGCAGGTTCAGTGAGAGAAAAGAGAGAGACTGACTCACTAAAGTACCTTCTGTGAGATCAAAGGCATCAGCTTTAGATGTCTGAAATTAAACAAGAATTTTGTTAGAGCTAAATCTGGTTTTGTTTTGCTGGACTATGTGGAAAAATCAACCTTTAACTCACCTGGTAAAAACTGGAAATACATTGTAGGCTCTCATATCAGTCTCTTTTTTTCCAGCAGCAGCACTTCTTTGATGATGAGGACAGAACAGTTCCAAGCACACCAACTCTTGTAGTTCCACATCGTACAGATGGATTTGCAGAAGCCATTCAGTAAGTAGTGCGAAAAGAAAAAGGAAAAAAAAGGCTTTTCTCTATTCTTTATTCGATTTCTTTCTGTTTTTCAGTGGAATGAAAATAAACATGCTAGGTAGTAGGATAGATAACTGCATGTGCAGATAAGAATTATTGTTTGAATTGTGTGTCATATAACTGATCAGCAAATTAGGAAGTGAATAATCTCCAGTGCATTGTAACTTGGTGATTTAAGAAGAGATTAAACAAACAAAAAAATGTTCTATCCAATTTCTTTCCTCCCTCCCCATTAATGTTGCCAATGAAAGTAGGAAAAGTTACCTCCATTTTTGCTTTTGGGATGTTCTGGACGTGTCCAGCAATCCACTTAAAACTGAGAGAGTTCATAGAGTGGATAAGTAAAGAATATTCTCTTCAGGACTGTTCTGCTGATTTTGAATGCATTCCAAATAACTTGAGAATCTAATTGCTGTTTATTTAGCAGTAGCTCAGCTGATTTTTGTGGTCAGTATTAATTCATTTTGTCTCATGCATGATTTGTTCTCTTGGTCAGAAAATTTTTCCCCCTGCCCTGATCTTTGGGGAAGTTGCAGAATTCCTGAAGTCTGTATTTTGCCAGTTCCCCCCAGGTAGCTGGAGTTCCTCGGTTCAGATTTGGGCCCCCTGAAGATATGCCACAAACCAGCTCTAGTCACTCTGATCTCGGGCAGCTGGCATCACAAGGAGGTAAAGCTGTTCTGGGCTCTCTTTTCCATGGGTCTTTGAGTGAAAAAGATAATTCAGTCAACAAAACACAATTCTGCTTCAGGAAATTGTTGAAGTGTGGAAAGCTGCAGCTCGTAAATAATTGTCAGCAGAGAGAGAATAACAGAAAGTGAGAAGGTGTTATCTTCAAGCTGCTGCATTTCTAGTTGTGTTAGGATTTTGAAATTGAATGAAATATTGAAGGAATGGTTTTTAACTTCAGTTTTACTGTTGGTTGCAGCTTCCCTGTAGTGAAACAATAGAGGAAAACAGCAAATGCAAAGAAACCTTTGGGCTATATCCTTACCTGCTCAGAGATGGCCAAGCTGTTGTGTTTGTTGTTGGTCTGAATCTGTCCCTTTCCCCAGCATCCCTGTTGGCGTGGAACACAGGCTGTTCTCTGAAGAAAGCTCGCAGCAAAATAATGGCGTAAGGCAAGGATGAAAGTTAAAAAAATAAGCAGTAATATTTTCCTCAAGGTTTTACCTTCCAATAAATTATGATCAGCTCTGACAGTAAGTCAAAACAAAATAACAAAAATCTGCTTAAATACAAGTGGCTGGATTTCATCAAGTGTCCAGAGGGAAGACATCAGTTAATCCTTTTTTCTGCTGCTTGTTTGGATGGATTGTCACTGGAACTTTGTGTTGCAGGTTTAGGGATGTATGAAACCCCACTGTTCCTTGCCCACGAGGAGGAATCGGGGGGTCGCAGCGTCCCCACAACACCGTTACAAGTGGCAGCACCGGGTAAGCGGCAGGGGTTTGCAGAGCGAAGCAGGGGATAATTCCCCACGGTCGGTGCAGTGCTGCTGCTCCTCAGCGCTGGGCAGCCTGTCCCCGAGCTGCCTGTGCTGGGCAGGGGGCTCTGTGGGCAGGGGCTCAGGCTGCCTGTGCCCCCCGCAGTGACGGTGTTCACGGAGAGCGCCTCGGCCGACGCCTTGGAGCACGCGTCCCAGTCCGTGCCCATGGTCACCACCTCCACCGGCAGCCTGTCCACCACCACCGAGCCTGGCGCCGGCGACGACGCCGACGAGGTCTTTGCAGAGGCAGAGTCTGAAGGGTAAAGCACCACTGCTTTGGTTCACTAGCACCTCTGACTTCATTGTCACCCAGGGGCAGCTCAGACAGCATTTGGTAATGCTGTGAAGCAGGACAATCTGACTCTTCATCCAAAAATCAAAGGTTTTCTGCTGATTTTGTCCCTGGGATTTAACGAAGTTAATATTAAAAGTCACCAAAAAAAAATTTTTTTTTTTTTAATAGTGCAGAGGAGTCTGCAGTAGTCAAATACTGATGGTAAAGACCCGGGTTGAAGGATCAGTTTGCAGAATAAACACTAAGGCATTCCTGTGTTATACAGAGAATCACTCCTCATGCAAAGCACACATATATGGATAAGTCACCCAGTTAAGACAGTGCATGTGCAAGAGATGAAGCATGGGGGTGGAATAAGCAGTTCCTTACTGAGTTTTGTAGACAAATAATTTTGTCTTTTGCTTTACAAGTGCAACTTTTGATATTTATAATAATTGCTGCATTTTGTATTATGATGAAGTAAAGATCTAAAAAGGGGTAGTTGATCATTTTATGCTGTATTTTACTCTTGGTTTTCATTGAATCTCTATGTTCCAAGACAGGGGTGTTTTTCCTGAGCTTTTTGAAACTATGCAAATACACTTACATGCTTCTCCTCCCCCTCCTTCTCTTCTAGCATTACTTCAGAAGCAGGTCTAGAAATCGATAGCCAGCAAGAAGAAGAATCTGTTCAAGCATCTGATGAGTCAGATCTTCCTTCAACTAGTCAGGATCCTCCTTCGAGTTCATCTGCAGGTACAGGACAATCAGCAGAAACAGTTCATACCTTTTCATTAAGACTGGGAATTCCTTTGTCCAGCATCATGGCTGGTAGCCAGGATACACAAAATAAGATAAAATTCTTAGAATCACAGACTCATAGAATGGTTTGGGGTGGAAGGGACCTTAAAGCCCATCCAGTCCCACCCCTGCCATGGGCAGGGACATCTTCCACTAGCCCAGGTTGTTTCAAGCTCCATCCAACCTGGCTTTGGTTGGGATCCAGGGGCAGCCACAGCTTCTCTGGGCACCCTGTGCCAGGGCTTCCCCACCCTCACAGGGAACAATTCCTTCCCAATATCCCATCTATCCCTACCCTCTGGCAATGGGAAGCCATTCCCCCTTGTCCTGTCCTTACAGGACATTGTTCCAAGTCCCTCTCCAGTTCTCCTGGAGCCCCTTTAGTCACTGGAAGGGGCTCTGAGGTTTCCCCAAATTCTCTTAGAGCAAGATCATATTTTGATGCTTACACCTCCTTTGGTACTTTGGCAAACCATTTTTCCTTGGACCGCAGTAACTGGAGTAGGCCAAGTGAGAATAACACTTCAAGGAGGAAATGTTACTGATACTTTGGTGATTTATCCACTGACATAGTCGATGTCAGCTTTAAAAATATTTTTAATTAAATTGTGAAACAACAGTAAGTTAATATCTATTGAGTTATCAATTAACCCCCTTATACTGATAGCAAGAGAAGTCCCAAACTTATTTGTTTTGAAGCTTTTATTTATATTAGAGGAGAGGTCAATGAAATAAAGAGGCACCTTCATCATTCTAAAGTAAAGAAAGCATAACACATATCAAAACGTGTAAAGATGAAGAGTGAGAACCTGGCAGGCACAGCCACCCCTTTCTGCCCTGCCTCTCCCCACAGACACGAGCAGCACTCAGCCCAAGTCCCTGCGCCGCGTCCGGCTGCAGCCCCCGACGCTGAGGACGGGCGTGCGTGGCCGGCAGTTCAACAGGCAGAGGGGTAAGTGCTCCCAGCTGCTCCCAGGCAGCCTGCTGGAAACACGGCTCCAGCAACCCTCCTGTGGGCACAGCTCTGAAGCTTTACAGGCTGGGCTTGCTGGCAGACATGGAGCAACAGCAGCCCTGCCCTCCAGTTTGGCATGTGAGCCGAAGAGCTCTAGTTTGGGTTTAGTGTGTTAGGCTGAGCAGGTTTTAGACAGGCAAACTTCCTTCTGCAATGGCGCCTGGCTCTTACCAGTAGAGAGAAAGTAAAGGGCATTAGATCTTACACTTCAAAGTTTTAAAAGAAGGTTTCAAAAATCCTGTTAGGACAGCAGTTTAGAAACTTCTGGTTTTAGCATTAGAGCAATTTCCATTTGGTACATTAAGGGTTCCAGTTTTATCAGTGTGTACTCACTGAAAAAAAGCTTTATTTGGAAGTATTACAGGATTTTTAGAGCAATAGAGTTAAACCATGACAAGAAATTGTTTGCAACTTCTCTATTAAGGAAGAGCCTTAGATGGATTTTATTCTGTTTTGCATTATTTTAACATTGTAGAACACTCAATATTAGCATTGAAATATGGGTCAGCTGGTATTTTAAGGGAGAAAAAATAAGGAGGTGCGACTAGGATAGATTTTCTTCCGTCTGTCACCATTTTTTTTAATAACCAAAAGGCGGGACTAACTGATTTCAGGTGTGGTAAGAATCCTCTGCTCATGGGTTTGGCTCAGGAGCACAAGTCACCCCCAGCCTTTTGCGTGGCGTGTACATACGTCACCAGGCTCAGCAGAGAGAGGGGAACTTGAACTGTATCAGAAAGGAACCACTCCACTGCCCTGACAATTCCTTAGGGAAGGATGAAGTATCATATGTTTATACTAATGCGCTTGTTTTCTTTCCCTGCACAGGTGTAACTCATGCCATGGGAGGCAGAGGAGGCCTGAACAGAGGAAACATTAGTTAAATGAAATGTAAAGTACTTCCAGCTGTGTATACAAAGTGCCAGTTTGCCTGTGGTTGCTTAGTGTAATGAAGCCAGAGCCTGAAGCAGCATTTCATACTTAGAGTTGTGTGCATACATTTCAATGTCTTTTATTAATAAAATTAGAAAAAACGTTGACATTCAAATGGCATATTTTTTTAAACTCCTCTGCTGTGCATCACTTGCTGGGACAGTTGTACCAGTCTTTGGATACAGTCTTTCCTGTGAGAGCAGTAACAGGTCGTGCTATTCTTTTGCCAATATCCAAACTGTAGTACCGATCTGAAAGGAAGAGAGGTCAGGATTAAAGTCCAGAAACTACATTTAATACATGGGAAGAATCCAGAAATTCAAGCCTGCATTTTAATGTCATTTAGGCCTGAATAACAGATTTTCCATTCCATGTGCATGTAGGGAGCTGAGATAATAAATAACAATAATAAATTTCATTTCAAATTATTTCTAACACTAAATTTCTGTCCTCATCTTTATTTTTCATGTGTCCTGGGTTGCATTAAGTTTTATAGCACTGCTAATAATTAAATCTGTCCCAAGAGCAGGAGCAGGGAAGAATGTTCTTGTATTGCTAGAACACAGAAATAGTCTTAAGAATTTGGATATCAAACAAACTAAATCCACAACAATCCTGCACTCACTACCGAAGTGGGAAGTCCATGGTCCCTGAGTGTGAATGGGCCTGTGAGGCCGATTCCTCCAGGGTGAGGAATTGGATCTTACTGACAGGGACTTTAATAGCCTGTATTTGGGTGTGGCTTGTTCTTAGAGCTTTTTTTTTAGAAAAATGCAGAAAATTCTGAGGATTTCTTATACGGGATCCTGGCTGGGGGCATGAGTCTACCTAATCTGGGATCATAAAAATAATTTTTTTGAGCTAAGTCAAGTGGTTCATGTCCCTCCTTTTTGTGTTTTGTCAGAAACATAGTTCCATAGAAGCCAATGAAAAACTATTGCTATGTCGTGATCCAAGGACTTCAGTCGCTGATTAACGTAATTCTTCATTTAAGTGGAAGGTTTGTGACTTTACAAGGCTGAACTCCCTGGCAATGCATTCCCCAACTGGCTGCTTTGAACCTCTCTATTTCATGGCTGCACGTTGTCCTGCACGTTGTAACTACTGATTTTTAATAGAAACATCTCTTGATTATGGGCAACATTTTAATTCTCAGGACTTTTTAGTAGTGCCAAAAGTAGTACCACAAGTGATGACAGCAGCTTCTTTCTTCCCTACCCCCATGTCTTTTGAGATCCATAGTGATGTGCTTTAGCTTTACTTACTGTAAGAGAAGGCGTAGTAATCGTAGCCATCGGGCTTGCTCTGGTTGGGCACGGAGAGAGTTGAGTGGACAACTTTGGGGAGCCCTCTCCAGTACGTTGTCATTTGGATTTCCTTGCGCAGAACTCCTGCAAGCAAAAGGAACCCTCCGTGAGGAGCTGTGGCACTGCCGCAGCTGTCACGGGGCTGTGTCACCTACAGCCTTTAAAAGTACCGTATTTTAAAAAACCAAACAATGTTGTGTCAGAACCTACAGAGGTGAAAGCAGCTGTATAGGAGAACCTTAGTGACCACGTTACCAGAGGCGTGGGGGTTGATCCTGACGGTGCGGATGACGGTTGGCATGCGCACGGCGCGCTGGAAGCGCCGCCGGATGACAACTCTGGGGACAAAGGCTGGGTATCTGATGGTGACCAGGGCTCTTCTTTGACACTTCTTGGCTGGTTCTTGTCTGTACACATACTGCTGCATGTTCCCATCTAAAACACACGCTTGGTTAGTTAGTTTAAAAAAAAAAAAAAAATCAATAAACCCTCCCCCAAAAAACACCCAACCACCAGCTTGATCATGTATGAAAATGTCATTATATTCACATCACATACAGGAAATCAGTAACAAATAACATTCTTGTGGTGGCAGTACAGCATTCATGTAAGACAAGGAAATTACTTTCAAATAGGAAATCAGAAATAGAGAAGGAAATTTATGAACTAGCAAGATTAAAGCCTTCCCTTCTCTAATTAACTTGAAACTAAAATAGCTTTACTACCAGATAAAACTTATTTCAATGTTCAGCCACTACAGTGCTGGATTCCTGGATTCTCACCTGTACAGACCTGGCTTAAAATCCACTGAAAGACTTCCAAGTACTAACAAATTTTTTTTAAGCTTCAGGGTATTTTTGAGCACCTGGAGCACTGACATCACTTGTGTTTCTGGGTTTGAAAGAAATAGGTCTTTGGGTCAAGAGAAACGGTCTTTCATTCCTGACTAAGGCAATTCAAGCACCTTTTGATGTTCCCTGAACTTCAGGAATACGAGACGTACCTCTTTTGATAAAATAAACAGATTCTGGTCTGTTGCTGTATCTTGCCACAGGGAGGGTTGCTACTATTCTCCCACTTAACCCTGCAAATCCAGTTGCAAGAGGTTTGGGATAACCTTTATCCATAACACCATTAGTGAAGCGCCAGTAAAGGGGACCCTGAGTATTAAGGGAAAAAAAACAAAGAGCTTTAGAGGAAGTTAATTCTTGGTTATTGAACTGTAACACAAACATGAAGCATAATCCATAAAAAACACTGGCACGTTGATAGCTACATTGTAAATCTGACTGGAATCACTCCTACATCCATTTCAAATGGCTTAAAACTACTACAACTTCATAAAATACCTTCTGCAGCCTTTTAACCTTTGAGTAGGGCTAGAGTATCTTAGAAGAGAATTTTTGAGAGGGGTTACTGAACAAAGGGGTTTGCTTTCTAATCTCTTAAATTTTCATGGATATAAAAAGCAGCTTGAATTCCAAGACTGAGTGATTTATTGGGAAATAATTATGTAACAGCTTTAACGAGGTATGGGCACTTCATTATCATTTCAGGTTGGGAAGCATACTGGGAACAAGTTTAGGCAATTTTTTCCTTGATATCCAATCTAAACCTCCCCTGGCCAACCTGAGGCCCTTTCCTCTCATCCTGTCCCTGGGAGCAGAGCCCGACTCCCCCCGGCTGCCCCCTCCTCCTCCTCCTCCTCAGGGAGTTGTGCAGACCCAGAAGGTCCCCCCTGAGCCTCCTTTTCTCCAGGCTGAGCCCCCCCCCAGCTGTTCCTCATCAGCCTCGCCCCGTCCCGCCGGCCGGGGCCGCTCCCACCTTGATGAAGAAGGTTTTCCCATCGCAGTTGCACCTGGAGAAGACGGAGTCGATGGGTGAGGGGATGCCCCAGCCGTCGGTGATCCGGCGGGGGCTGGTGGTCGGCGGGGTCCGGCCGTTCAGCAGCCAGTAATAGTGACCTGGGGGGAAAAGGCGTGAGGGGCGCCGGAGACAGCACGTCCTGCCCCAGGGACAGCGGTGGGACATCGCCGTCCTGCCCCGGGAACAGCGGGGGGACATCGCCGTCCTGCCCCGGGAACGCGGCTGAGCCGGCCCCGTGAGGGATGTGGGGGCCGGGCTCTGGGCTCGGGAGGGGTTCGTGAGAGGTGAGGGGCACCGAGCCGAGTGAGGGAGGAAAGAGGAAGAGCGACGGGGCAGGTGAGGGAGGGGAAGG
>VXBT01011272.1:0-18401 GCA_013400235.1 Oriolus oriolus
GCAACAGCCGCCCGAAAGCCCCCACATTGGGGCCAACGGGGCTTGCCCCACCCCGGCTTGCCCCACCCCTTTGCTCTCATTCCCCAGAGCTGCCTGTGGCCACGGTCTTCGCCCGCACCCTCAGCCTAGACCAGCTGCTGCTCGTTTGCCACGTCACTGGCTTCTACCCCCGTCCCATCAACGTGGCCTGGCTGCGGGATGGCCGGGAGGTGCCTCCGGGCCCGGTGCTCAACACCAGCACCATCCTGCCCAACGCTGACCTCACCTACCAGCTCCGCAGCGTCCTGGCCGTGGCCCCCCGCGATGGGCACAGCTACGTCTGCCGTGTGCGCCACCGCAGCCTGGGCACCCGCGCCCTTCTCATCCCATGGGGTAGGTGCCGCCCGTGGGGGATGAGATGAGGCTCCTGAGCCACCTTGCCCTGCAAATGGAGCAAACTCCAGAAAGTTCATGGCAGCTTCTCCTTATGTTTCCCAGGGAACTCAGAAGTGGTGCTGATCACAGGGCTCACAGCTGGGCTGCTTGCAGCCATGGCTGTAGCTGCCATGTCAGTGCTTTGGGTGTGGAGACAAAGGTGAGTCCCTGTCTGTCCCATGGAGCAGCAGTGAGAAAGGAGGGGAGGAAATGCCCAGGGGATTTCTGCACTGAGCTGCAAAGCTCTTGCTTTGGCCCTGCCAGATGCTGTCTTGCACTCCCACAAGGTCTCTGCCATGGAGCATCCGTCAGCTGTCCCCCTCTCATTTCAGAAAGCACCAGCAGATGGAGGAATCAGAGTCCAGGAACTCCATCCTGAGCAAAGAAGCTTAGCTCAGAAGAGAGCCAACAGTCTCCATTCTCTTCCGCTGCCTTCACAGCAACAAGAACTACCTTTTTCTGCTTCACCTAAGTTCTGGGCGTTGCCAATTGCGAGACTAACTCACTTCAGAGATGCACAAGAGAAACCTGGGCAGGTTTTGACTCCCTTGAATTCCATAAACAGACACAAATGCAAGTCTGAGACCTCCTCACTTGTTACACATGATCATCTCTTAGCTTGTGGCACTGGCCAGTGTACCCACTGATGCTCTCGGGCACCTCAATGCCCAATGGCAAATTCTCCCGGTTCTGGTTCGGTAACACTTTTGTCAGAAAGTGGAAAGCTGTACCCTTCTACTGTCACTTTCTGTTTGGTTTTTTTTTTCCCTAAAAATTGCCTTTATTAACCATATTCCAGAAATATTTGTGCTGAGACGCAGTATTTAACTGTTCCACACAGAATAACAGAACTTGGCCAGCAATGGCTTTACGAAGTGCTGAGTAACACTGAAACTCTGGTGTAATGTGTGCGAGCCGCAGATGTGTACGAAATGGAAATAAACCATCCATATTTTCACTAAGATCACGTGCTTTTCCTTAGCAGTTGAGTGGGCTTGGAGAGGTTTTGATCAGCCATGTATGGAAGCTGAATTATTGGCACTAATTGCAGAAAGCACCAAGGTATGGGGGAAAAACAGTACATGTGTGCCTGTGCATATATGTACATGTTCTTACATATTGCATAGAAATAAGCAACTGTGCACATGGGGGTAAAGTGACCCCAAGGCTCCTAATAAAGGAGAAAAAGGAAGCCCGTGTCCCATCAAAGACAGCAGAGTTCTCACACACACACACACACACGCACACACGCACACAGAGCAGCATGTAGTTCATGCTCCCGATCAACTTGAGCATGTAGCTTCAAAAGGTTTGGTTTCACTGGACAGCTTCCTGCAGAGTTTCCCAGGATAAGTCTGGCAGCCGTGCGCAAGCCAGAAAACCTGGCTGGCTTGCGGCCACATCCACCGCAAATCTGATGGTGTTTGTCCTCCCCGGCCAGATCCTGGAAACCACAAAGCTGGGGTCAGGACTGCATTTCCATGGGAGCCAGAGTCACCTGCTGGTATCACAGCGCTCAAGGACCTCGCTGCAAGAGGAGTGACACCAAGCCTCTCCCAGCCCCCGCTGACTTGGGACAGACAGATGAAACTCTTAGGTGCGGGTATGCCTCCCTGCAGCCTTGGCACCCACAGGCAAATGGGGCAATTTCTCTCCCAAGCAGAGTGGAACATCCTGCAACACTCACGGGACAGGGCAGACCTGGAGAGCAGGTGCAGCCAGTGAGGAAACCTGTTGAGGAAAGGTGTTCATGTGAATGACCTCCCAAAAGACCCTACAGTACCACACCCACGAACACCTGGTACCAGGGAGGTGTCTGCAATTGTTTGCTTACAAACCCTAAGAGACCTCACAATAACACACCCCACCCAGGCATTTTAAGAGGGTTCTTAAGGCACCTCATCCTAGCCCAGTGCAGTGGGTGCTGCTGCCTGCCCACCCACCCTGTATGGCACCCAGAGGCACTGCATCGCTGTCCACCCTGCCCCCCACCTCACCCAGGCACGGCTCTGGGGGTTAGAGCCTTCACCTCAGGGGAGATTGCAAGGACCGCTGTCACCTGTGGGGTCTTTACAGACCAGTGGCCATGTCAGAACTGCAAGGCCCTACGGTCCCCTAGGGCAAGGGGAAAGTGAGGACTAGTAATCACTTGAGAAGACTGTAAGGACCAGTGTCACCTGAGGGAAGTGTAGGGACCAGTGCTAACCTGGGGGTGACTCTGAGGACCGTGGTCACTTGAGAGGACTGTGAGGACCAGCAGTCTGTGAGGTCCAACAGCCCTCTGTCCCCTTGGGTCATTTTCAGACCAGAGAAGTGACAATATGAAGGAGGAAGTCGTGAGCAAAAAAGAAAGTGAAAAAAACTCCAAACATGAGAAGTACATTCAATAGAAAAGTGCGTGGGCTAAAGCAGAACTTCAAAGCAGATCCACTGCAACAGTGGGAGACATCCGGAGGAAATTCTGAGGGGGCTGAACACATTGTGACCACCCGCACAAGCCAGGTGCCTGGTCCTGTCCTGCGAGCAACTCAGACACCAGTAGTGTCACATACACCTGCACAGGACACAGGGCTGCGAATGGCCTCTCAGCTGCTCAGCAAGAAGTGACCAACAGTCCTCCTAGGGGAGACCGTGGGGACAAGCGATCACCTCACAGGACTGCAGAGACAAAAGTCCCCTTCTCACTTCCCTCCCTGGCTGCACAGGATGGCTGTGCTTTGCCATCCTGACAGTCAAACGCTCTCCTTTGGGTCTAGGACTAGCGGGAGGGATGCGGACTTTGTGGTGGCATAGGCGTACATCCCCTGTGTCATGCTGCTGGGGAAGTTGGGGCCATTTCTGGGCCTACCAGGCCACCACAGCATCCCTACTTCTCTCTGGGACAGCTCCGTGGAAGCGAAAGGATTCAGTATTTGGATGCTACTGAGGTGCACCCCTCAGACTTGCCCTCAGCTGTGGTTTTGGTTCTGCCTTTGCCCTCAATGCAGGCACCACCCAAAATAGGGGAAGAGAAACTGCATGTTGAGGGGAGGAGTTGGGGAGGAGCAGTCGATCAGGGACATTGTGGGGTGAGGCTGACTCTGGTCACCCCATCATCCCTCCAGCACTGGACACTGGCACCAGTGGGGACGGAGCGGGGAGATGGCTGCCACCATTTCTGTTCCCATGCACAGGGGACTTTTGGGGAGGCGGACCGGATTCCACACCAAAGCTGCCGGGAAGGAAAGGGGAGTTGCCGAGCCCATCCCCAGGTGTTTAGAGCAGAGTTAGGGCTCCCTAGCAGTGTCTTACAGCTTGGGACTAGGTGGAACAGCTTGTCACCTCCTCCTTGGGAGCCCCATCCCCAGAATTAGGCAAGGGATGCAGGAGCAGCCCGAGCTGGAGGTAGGAATGGAGCCAGGAATGGTAGGGGGGGTGACCCAAAGTATCCCTTCTCCCTGTGCGGGGACTGAGAGGACAGCAACCATCTTTCTCCAGTCAGGTCTGAAATCCAAAAGCCATCGTCACCTGCATTGGAGCCGATGCATCCCACAAGAACAGGGACAATGTAAAATTTGTGGCGAGGGCGAGTCAGGAGAACCCAGCTTAGACCATCGAATATCTTTTTTCCTAGTGCTGTTTCCTGGGACTCCCTTTCCCTGCCTTCTCCTTCTGGCTGGGCTTTTCCCAGCCCCAGCCTGTCACAGCACTTCATGCTCAAGACCTTACTTCAGCTTTTGTCCCTCCCACACGTCCCCAGCCTACAGCTTGGGACCTCTGAGCCCCTCCCTGACATTCATTCTCCAATTGGTGGAGAGCCACCGCAGTGACTGCTGGGCTGGGTTGAAGCTTGGGATCCCACAGGTTCTTCCTCCTCCCACGGTCACTGCTGCTGCTTCTTCAGCCTTGCCGCATGCACCATGCAGCCCCCTCACCTCCTCCTCTTCCTCTTTCTCCCGATCCTCCTCCATGGGATGTGGGCAGACCCAGAGGGTAAGTGGGAGCTCTGGCTCACCTCAACTGCTTTCACCCCGCCGCCCTGTCAGAGGACCCCACAGGTTCTCCTCAGGGGAGGCGTGGCCAGGCCACTGTGCCGTATGGGAGGGGCAGATGATCCCCGGCATCAGAGGGCTCTCCCACCGTGCACCACCCAAACATGCTTTGTCCCTACCCACCCTCTCTCTTCCTGAGTCCAGCTCAGGGCTTCTGCCCCACCAGCTCCAACACAGAGCCTTGGGCACACAAGCAGAAGAGACGAGAGTTGCCCCCAGCCAGGCCTTGGGTGTTGAGTTTCCCCCCAAGATGTCCTCCCCCTGCAGGGAGCCCATGGGTGCTGGGCGGGTCTCAGCTCCACATGGTGCTGAGGGCCCCTTCCAGCAGCCCCTCGTTCGTTAGGGAGCTGCACCTGCAAGAGGGTGTTTCGGGCACCGCTGTCGCACAGAGTGTTTTACCACAACCCCGTGAGACCTTATGCTTCTGGGGCAATGCAGCATCAGACACGGAAAGGCAGGATTGATCTCTGGGCTGATGTCCTGGCCCTATCAGGGAGCCCCAAACCTGGACAAAATGCCCTTTCCTATCAACCATCGTCCATACCCTCTGCACCGTGTGCAGGTCTTTGGCAGATACAGGTCCTGGCACAGGTGCTTGTCCTGGGGGGAAACATCAGCCCAAATGAGCAGCGAGGTGCCCCTTCATCTGCTCTGCACGGTCAGACAGCAGCACTGGCCAGGAGGAAGGCATGGAGGGGAGAGGACAAAATGCCTAAAAACCTCTGCAGGAAACAACCATTTTGTTGAAAGTAAAATAGAGAAGGAAAAAGAGCAGTGAGGTCAGAGGAAGTTCAGACAGGAAAGCAACCCCGAGCAGAACGAAGAGCATAGAATCATAGAAGCGCAGAATGATTTGGAGTCAAAAGGACCTTTAAAGATCGTTCAGTCCAACCCCTCTGCCACAGGCAGGGACACGTTCCCTCCTCAGAGCCCCGAACAACCTGGCCTTGAATGTTTCCAGGGATGGGGCATCCACCATATGTCTGGGTAACATGTGCCAGCGTCTCACTACCCCTCATAGTAAAAAATGTCTTTCTTATTATCTAGTCTGAATCCCCTGTTCCCCCTCCAGCACTTCCACTTTCCCTGTTTCCCCTTTAGCACCTCCACACGTCTCCTTTCTGCACCCTTTCCCATCTCCATCCTTTCTCCTAGCAGAGCCACAGGTTATCCAGTACCTCCTGACTAGCTTCTTTGCCAACATCAGCTCTGCCGAGGTGTCATGCGTGGCAGTCATAGGGGACATACCCATCTTTACACTGGATCCTGCCAACTGGAGCATCCACTTCCACTGGTCGTGGGCCAGCCAGGCTGCAACCGAGGGTGACGAGGAAAAGATGTTGTCCCAGTACAAAGTTGCTCTGCGCAATATGATCCGATTCGTGCACGACACAGTTCAGCAGACAAAACAGCACTGTGAGTATGGGAACGAGCCCTGCCAGAGCCCTAGTCCTTCTCCCCAGGTTCCATCTGTGGCCTCCTCCCCATCAGGATGGCATTTGCCGGGTGTCTCACAGGGTGCAACAGCTCCCGAAACACTGTGGCTGCTGGGCCTGGCAGGAGTGGGTAGGGCAGCAGACCGAAAATACCCCTTGGGGCTTCTGCCATCTGGCACAGGGAACCCCTCTGCATGTCAGGGAGCTGTCACCAAATTTACTGGAGCTGCAGGACTGACGCGGCAAAGATCATGAAAGAGAAAACTGGGAGCAAATGTTTTGGGGAACAGAATTCTTTTTAAGCAAGCACCCCACACTGGTATCCACTCCATTCTTCCAAGGGGCCTGAGGGCTTGCAGGGTGTCCAGGGTCTCCTGAAGCATGGCCTTATGCCCTGCTGCCCATTGCACTCCGCTCTCCACTCCACCCCTGTATGTGCCCTCAGTCACATCCCACCTCATGCCACCCACGTTTCACGCACTCATGGGACCTCTCCACTGGCTTTGCCCTTGACAGACCCATTTGTGGTCCAGTTACGTGCAGGCTGTGAGCCGTGCCCCAACAGGACAAGCCGCGGCTTCCTGAATGTCGGCTGGGATGGCAGAGACCTCGTAGCTTTCGAGGTAGATAAACAGCGCTGGGAGGCCCTGCAGCCCTCCCAGCTGGCAGAGCGGGTCAGCGAGAGGCTCAACAGACAGAAGTCCGTCAGAGTGCTCCTGGAGTACCTTCTCTCCATCTGGGTGTGCCAGAGCAACGTCCTCACCCTGAAGAGGTATGGGAGGGCAACTCTGGAGAGACAAGGTGAGACCGCCCTGACCCTGCAACAGCCGCCCGAAAGCCCCCTACACTGGGGCCAAGCCGTGCCCCAGCGGAGCTTGCCCCACCCCTTTGCTCTCATTCCCCAGAGCTGCCTGTGGCCACGGTCTTCGCCCGCACCCTCAGCCTAGACCAGCTGCTGCTCGTTTGCCACGTCACTGGCTTCTACCCCCGTCCCATCAACGTGGCCTGGCTGCGGGATGGCCGGGAGGTGCCTCCGGGCCCTGTGCTCAACACCAGCACCATCCTGCCCAACGCTGACCTCACCTACCAGCTCCGCAGCGTCCTGGCCGTGGCCCCCCGCGATGGGCACAGCTACGTCTGCCGTGTGCGCCACCGCAGCCTGGGCACCCGTGCCCTTCTCATCCCATGGGGTAGGTGCCGCCCGTGGGGGATGGGGTGGAGGCTGCAGATAGCAGCCATTGGCCCTGTGATGGGCAGCTCCTGACTGGCACTGCCACCCTCACACAGTTGCCCTCTTCTCTCCCTGTCCCAGAAAACCGCAGCGGAGCTCCAACCGTCAGCATCACCGTTGCAGTGCTGCTTCTTGTAGCCACAGCCTTTGCCGGGGGATTTTGGTGGTGGAAGCGCAGGTGAGCTCTCCCTCCCATCACTTGCTGTAAAATTTATGGGCATGTAGGTATGTCCAGGGGCAGCAGCAGCAGCTCTGTAGTGGTGAACTTCCTGGTTGTCAGCACCGCTCATGGTGTCCCCCCTTTGCAGGAAAGGTAACGAGGCTACATGGGAGACCCAGGAATTCATCATCTGAGGCCTGGTTGCCCACCCAGCAAAAACTGCTTGCTCTCTCTTCTTACTTCATGTCCCACCCCTGACCCATCAGCACCGACATGGTTTTGTTCTGGAAAACCACCGCATTAAACAGCAACAAACTTCCCCTAATGTGCGTGGGCTCTTGTGTCTCTCACCCTTCTTCCCCCTCAGGAGCTTTTCCCAGGAAAGCCTTCAGAGCACTACAGAGACTTCATATTGCAGCCAGGAAGACTCTTTCTTTTCCTGGACTGTGGTTGGTCTCCACTTGACATGTCAGGAGAAGCCAGTCCTCTGACAGCCCCTCCCACATCTCTCCATGGCCAGTGCCTGTTCCTGACAGGGCAGTTACAACCTGAGACCAGACCACTGTGGGGCTGCTGAGTGAGATGTGGGATGGAGCAGGCCACAAACCAGGGAAAGATGGAGAGATATGAGCTGTTTCACTGGGGAGAGAAGGGGAAGGGAAGACCCAAGTGACACCCATGACATCCCTGACACAGGAAGGCGTTTTGAGCACATCGAGCTGCTCCAGCTCCAGGGCTGATCTCGCCCTCTGTTCAGAATGGTTTTAGATCAGGATCTCCTCCACTCCTGACTCCTGCCCCCATGCCTGCCTCCTGTCTCTGTAAAAGCTGGAAGGATGGGGGATTGTCACCCTTCCACTATGCCTGACAGCCACGAAAGAGCAACACGGAGGCTCCGGGAGGCTCTGAGCAACACACCCCACAGCAGGATGTGGAATGAGGATTGTCATCAGTTCGTTATGTATTGTCCATTGCTCCTTCCTCCTCATCCTGCTCCAGTGTGGAGTCCCACCCACAGGAGACAGCCCTCCACAAACTTCTCCAGCACGGATCCTTTCCATGGGCTGCAGTTCTTCACAAACTGCTCCAGCATGGGTCCTTTCTATGGGGTCAGTCCTTCAGCAACAGGCTGCTCCAGTGTGGATTCCCCTCAAGGTCACAAGTCCTGCCAGGAACCTGCTCCAGCACAGGGTCACAGTCTCTCTCAGGCACACCCACCCGCTAGGGCATTGAGCTCCTCCGCAGGCTGCAGGTGGATGTCTGCAGGTGTGGACCTTCATGGGCTGCTGCAGGACAGCTGCTTCACCATGGTCTTCACCACAGGCTGCATGAGCGCCATCTCTGGTCAGCTGCCTGGAGCCAGCAGAGTCGCTGCCTTAACGCGCCCGAGCGAGCTGCCAACGATGACCCGTACCACACCTGGCGCCCGGTAGATCCCCGGCGCCTCTGCCCCGCCCGCCTCACGCTTCCATTGGCTATACCACGGCCCGTTCGCCAATGGCATTCGTGCTCCTCCTGCGTCACCGGTCGCCGGGCGGGCCTGGGGCAAGCACGGCGGGGTGGTGGGACTGACCCGGACCCCCCATCCCTGCCCTCGGCCCCATCCAAACCCCGGCCTGCGCTTCCAAGCATTCACTATGGCTTCCTCCCGACTCCTCAGGCCCCCAGATCCAGCCCTCAGCCTCCCCCAGCACTGAAGAGCCGGGGATGAGCCCAAGATGTTTCCCGCCTCAGGTCCAGATTTCAAGATAAAGGCAAAAAACCAGGAGGATGTTTGCAATTGTCAAGCCCGCTTGAAAACCCAATGCCATGCTGCATTACTTGTCTGGAGGAGCCAGAGAGACACGGTGAAATAATCCAACCATTTGGTACAGAATGATCAGAGCTCTGTGGACCTCATTGATGCCTTTTCCCGGTCTTAAAATTAAGAGAGCTAAACACAGTTAAGAGGGAAAAAGGGTTTTACCCCGGTATTTATTTGAGGATCCTCAGGTGTGCCAAAATGCACATCAAAATGCACCCTGAAAATGCCCACCGGAAAAACAGCCACACCGCAATGTAATGGGTATACAATTATATGCCTTGCAAAATTAGCATATCTATCAAAGATTCCCCAATGAGGGACTCCAGCAAGACCCCTCATGCGAGGAGCCTTCCCCCTGGATGGGCCTATCTTTGTTTATAGAATATGTTCTGGAGAGGACCTTGGTGTCTGGGGTTTCCAGAATGTTTGGTCTCTTAGCTTAATGGCATATTGGGTCTAAGGGAAGTTATCAAACTTAAAGAATTATAACTATGTAGGCTGAAAGGACTAAGAATACATAAAAGCTATATAAGAGAGTATATAAAAGGGGTATAAAAGAAAAAGCAAAAAATCATCATGGCATCACACTGTCATCCCATTGTTTCCTTCTTTCTCTCTTTCTGTATGCACCTACCTATGTGTATGTACACAAAGTCTGTATATAAAAATACTGAAAATTTAAACTTTCAAATTTCATACCGAAGCAACAAAACCTCCCTGCTGGGGTGGGTTATCCTGCAATTCCCACTTCTTTTGTGAAACGTCTCTTGCTAGTGGGTATTCCAGGCAGAAATCTGAGACACCAAGGTATGGTCATCTTTGGGGACTGACACCAGCAAAACCGCTTCTAATGAGCTCCAGGGTAAAGCCCTTATTGTAAAATAAATTAATTGATGGATATTATAAATGGAAAAGATTAAAACTTACCTGATCTGTGACCCTCTTGTCCCTCATTCAAACATGGTCTCTGAACACTTTCAAAACCTTCTCACCAGTACCAGTTTATTTGCAGCTGGCTGCAAACCAGGCACAAATGCCTCAGGGGTCGGAGGGCACGGATATTTGGACTCTGATCCAGCCATACCCTATAGGCCTACTAATGACCTTGAGAAAGAACAAGGCCTATACACTAATAATCAGGGTTTCTTAGGCCATTGGCTTCTCCCAGATGGTCACTAATCCCCAGAAAATGCTTTCCAGCCTAAGTTGTTAATGCCTAATTAACCCCACATATCTCTGCCATAGATACAAGTTTTCTATTCCCCCTTAAAGGCATTGAAGACCCCAATACTTTCCAATCAAGGCGCACACTTTCTGAGAGGCGCGGCCGCCTATCAGTTACACTCCAATTACTGGGAAATAAGATCCATGTGGAGTATACGTATGTCAGATGACACTTTGTACATCTGCAGAAAATGCATTAGCCATTAAAAACCTGCCGATCCCAGGACTGTATATGCATTCCAGATCCCTCTCTCAATGTTCCAGTGGAAGTTATGATGCAGATGAAGTCCATCAGCTTTGGTAACCTTTCTTGAAAAATATGCTTTCTCAGGACTTCCTTCACCTCAACCAAGTGGAGCAGCAAAGAGCAACCGTGACTAAGTGGTTAATAAATTACTTTCTTTTCACTTGTCGTGGGCAACTCAAGTCTTACCTCCTGCACCCACGATAACTGTTAAAAGTTACCAAATCCTTCTGACTATGGCGCACAGCACAGGTTTCACAGCATCTTTTTTCAGCCCTGTGGAGGGAGGGAATATTTTGAGCCCCATTTTAGAGAGAAGGAGCTAAAGCAAAGGGAGAGGGGTTAATCCTTCCTTAATTTTGCATGCTCAGGTCAAATGAACTGATCTGGTTTTTCAGAGCACATGGAAGGATGTAGGTGACCCTCCCACTACTCCTCATATGGGAGAGACACCACATCCATCTTTTGCCAGCAAGGTGTTAAGCTTCTCACCTGATGCCATTTCCTCCAGACCTGCTTGTTAAGCTTTTCTGTCTTAGGCAATTTCTCCGTCACTTTCTTCAGCAATGCCTGCCTTATTTGCGGTCTGCAAAAACGAATTACCACCCTTCCTCCCGTGCTTTCCGCCGTAGTTCAGCTGAGTAGGAAGTGCATTTGCATCCACAATTTACAACAGAGAAACCTAAATTGTTCTTTCCTGGCTACTTCCTGTTGGGAGCAAATTTATTTAGATAAGGAGGGAGAGCTATCTCTCTGTCATTCATTTCCTACAAATAATCTGAACTTAGTTAGTTCTGGCCTGAATTTTGGAAGCTCATCCATCCTTGGCTAATTACACATCTCTTTATTGCCTTCTCCATTTTGTAGAGAATAAGCAGTTGCATGCTTATTTTAGCTTGTAGCTATCTGGCTGCTGGAATCACTCAGCCTCATATACCACATCACCTTCCACCGGCTCAGACCCATGTCCATGGTCCATACAGCTCACACGGAATGTCTCCCTGACTATAGCCGCTTTTAGCTTCACTTTTGCTACCTGCTCACAACTGTCTGTACTGGGACTGCAGTTCCTGTGAATCTGTGCTTGTGCAAATTGGTTGTGTCTGATGTTTTAAAGGTTTGTTTCCCCAGACCTAAAGGCAGCATCACGTGGAACGGCAGAGAGATAGAGGGCAGCGGTTCTGCTGCGGAAGTCTGGGACCAAGGGCTCTTGCTGCTGGAGGTGACAGTTTGCCACCTGGAAGCTGCTTTTCCTTTGCCTATCTTTCTCATGCTGCTGGAAAGAGCAATGGCTGTCTGTGAAACGAAGAGCAGCATTTCAACTGGCAGTGAGCAAAACTGAAGGCAGTAGCAGCTCTAGCAACTGTAATTTTGAGGGCAACACAGATGCAGTTGAATACCAGAGTAAAGCTGAAATCTGAAAATATCTCTCTCTCTCTCTCTTTCCTCTCTCCTTTCTCCCTCTCTCACCAGCCAGAGAGATCTGAGCATTTGTGCTAATCCATCAGCTGATTCAGCTCTTTGCTTGGAAATTTCGTTGCAGATGACAGAAGTCCTCTTAAGTCAACAGTCATAGTCCCTGTGATAATAGCCTGAGGATGGAGGTATCGGCTCCCTTTAGGTACTGGGATCCAGTTTCCTTCATGCTATTTGTTTTTTGGCGGGGTGGATTTTTATTTCGGGGGTTTTTTGTGTTTTGGGTTTTTTTAAAATTTCTTTTGACAATACGTGTATAGCGACTTCAACCAAAGAGAAATACATAGTGTACTGAGCAATAATATGCTAAATTTTAATCCTCATAGCTGTGATAAATAGGGCTAGAGCATTCCAGTTGTTACTGCAATCTTCATTAAGTATGTTGGTGCTGACAGACTATTTCTCTGGAATTTACTGTGGTTGTTTTGTAAAAGAGAAGGAAAAAGCTGTTCTTCTCCTAAAACCCCCTTTGGGTATTTCCAAGGTGATCGTGCAGTTCCTTTTTTTCCTCCAGAGTGAGTTTTAATACTTTGAAAAAGAATGGGTTTTTTTTCTCTGACATAGGCTACATATACTGAACAGTCTAGAGAATTTTAAGTTCATTTTCACCTAGTCCTGAATTTTTCCTGATCTACTTGTTCTTTGAAATTATGTATTAGCTTCAGTGGAACTGTAACCAGGCTCAGAAATGATCTGGTCAAAGTTTAAAACCTATTCAAGTCTACAAGTCCTACCTGAACCCCACCTTAGAATGAAAGATCTGAATTCCAAGGCATCGCTCCCATGGCAAGCTACACTAGCAAACTGAACTCTTGAAATTTGGATACCTAGGTAGAAACTGGAGAGGCTTTTTCTCCTGGATGAGCTGATCCCCACCATACTGATGCAGAAAAATGGGATGCCTCCATTTTTAGGAAGTTTTTATAAAATGGTGAGAAAGCAGTGACATTCTGTGGCCCAGCCCTGATGCAAACAGCATAGACCTGCCCCGCTGGCCTCTGAGTAGGAGCACTATCTGCTCCCTGCATGGGGAGGGAGAGGGTCGCCTCTTGCAAGGCTGTGACATGGACTGAGAATCCACCAACACTGAAAGGCTGAGTTTGGGCTGTTCAGCCTGGAGAAGAGAGGGCTCCAGGGAGACCTTAGAGCCCTCCCCCCAGTTCCCCAAGGGGGTTCCAAAAGAGCAGGAGACAAACTTTGGACAAAGGCCTGGAATGACAGGACAAGGGAGAATGGCTTCACACTGACAGAGAGCAGAGTTAGATGGGATATTGGGAAGGAATTGTTCCCTATGAGGGTAGTAAGGCCCTGGCACAGGTTGCCTAGAGAAGCTGTGGTGGCCCCATCCCTGGAAGTGTTCAAGGCCAGACTGGCTTGGGTTTGGAGCAACCTGGTCCAGTGGAAGGTGTCCCTGCCCATGGAGTTGGAGGAGTTGGAACGAGATAATCTTTAATGTCCCTTCCAATCCAAACTGTTCCACGATTCTATGAATCCCTCTCGGTGTCCCTGTTGGCCGCCTTCCCCTACCCTGGTGCGCTTGGCTCCACGGAAGTTCACCTATGGTTCCCACTGTGGGATGGTTTGTCTTGGAATTCTGTTACAAGACCTGCACAGAGATACGGGCAGTGCTGTGCGAGCAGTGAGGGCAGGAAAAGGCAAGAGGCAGCAGAAACCAAACAGAAGACAATTTTTTTTCATCTCTTCCTGCTACAGTCATCACTGAAAGCCAAAGAAACAGGTTTACCCCGCCTTTGCCTGTTGCTGCCATCCTCTCCCCGATTATTTCTTTACTTCTGCCCTGTTTTTCCCTTGTCTTTCAGAAGATCAAGTACTGTATAAACATTGGTTTATTACTAACCAACTAATAACACTCTCGGTTATTACAGCCACCTCTGAGAGTTACATGGCTGCTTCTTCTCTGGCATTGATGTGCTGCGCTCTCTTGCCTGTTTGGTGTTCCTATGCTGAAATGACTTTTCCTTTTTGATAATTCTTCCAGAAAAGCTCTGGCTTCTTGAGTAATTGCTGTTCTCTTTGTCTCCTGTTTAATAACCTCCACACCCTTTCTTCCCTCAGCTCTTGTCTCAGGTCTGATCATGCTCACCTTCAGCTGGAAACACCCCAAGGCTAGGGAGTAAATGTAATTATGAAAGGCATGATCCCATTACTCTGAAGAAATCACAGCTAATAATGTTCTTAAGAAGTCATGAAGTGTATTGACTCAATGATGCTATAGGGTGAGGGAAGACTTACTATGTGACACTGTTGCCTTTAAAATATCACTTTCAAGTTAATCTTATTTTTGTCCAAAACTGGATAAATCCCTTATAATCTCGTGTTGTCTTTATTCTAAAATAAAAACAAAAATCTCTGCTTGCGGCAAGCTGCTAGATCAGATTCTTTAATACAGAAGAACGTTGCAAACTGTGCTTGAAACAATAAAATATAAGTGTCATACTTGGGAAACAACGACTGTATCAAGAGCCATCCCAGCATACAACCGACACCATAATCGATCTAAGGCAGCCTTCCTGTTACTGTCAGTATTTCCTTAGCTATTGGCAGATGCAACTATCTGAGAGAGGAGCATTAAGCGGTAGGTCAAAATGTTAGCAAAATGCTCTGAAGGCTGCTGGTGGGCTGGGGAAAAGGTTTGTCCTCATCACACTTGGGGAGGATTCATTTCAGTTATTTTTCTGTGATGCATCTTGCATCCACAAACTTTTTTCCTTGGATTTTTTTAAATGACTAAATATTTTGGGGGAATCATTTGGCACTTCAATATATGATTAAACCTATTTATAGCGATGCAAGACCTACTGGCTTTCAACAAAGTAGGTGTGGAGTCTTCTCTGCTGCGAGGCAACTCTTGGTCAGGTCCTCACTCCTCCACACTGCTCTGCTAAGCCCCATCTTTTCACATGCATTCCCTCCGTGATGACAGGTCTTCCTAGGCAGCTGCACATACTGTGTCTGAGCATCTACCTCCAGGGAGTGTCCTCTCTGATGTTTGCTTTCCCACCTTCCAGCACTTTGGATTGCCCACCAGCTTCAGCGAGACTTGTCCTTGCAGATGGGCTGGCTGGGCTTGGGGAGACAGGAAGTGCTGTCACACAATGCTAGCTCCAAACAGATGGGATAGCAAATACAAACGACTGGATGAAGGGGGTTTAGCTGAAATAACAGTTAAACAAAGGACCTCTGACACTAGCAACAAGGACGTTAACAGCCTTCTTTGTCTCAGTCATTAAAATCAAGACCAGTAGTCCTCAGGATAACCAGCCCTCAAAGCTAGAACTTAGGCATGAGGAGCTGAGTGAAGCCCCTGTAACACAGGAGGAGATGGTTAGCAATCTGCTCTGCCAATTAGACACTCACAAGCCCATGGGCCCTGATTGGATCCATCCCAGAGTAACGAGGGAACCGGTGAAAGAACTTGCCAAACCGCTCTCAATTATCTGCCAGCAGTCTTTGTTAACTGGAGAAGTTCCAGCTGACAGGAAATTAAGAAATGTAACACCCATCTACAAGAAGGGTCGGAAGGGATCAAGGAAGGATCCAAGGAACTCCAGGCTTGTCAGCCTTTACCTTGGTTCCAGGAAAGTTTATGGAGCAGGTCATCCTGAGTGCCATTACACGGTACACGCAGGACAAAGGGATCAGCCAAGATGGATTTGTTAAAGGAAGGTCCTGCTTGACATACATGATCTTCTATGACGAAGTAACCTGCTTAGTAGAGAGGGAAAGGCTATGGATGTGTCCATCTAGACTTCAGTAAAGCGTTTGACACTGTCTCCCATAGCATCCTCCTAGGAAAACTGGCTGCTTGCAGCTTGGATGGGTGGACTCTTTGATAGGTGAAAAACTGCCTGGATGGCCAGACCCAAAGAATTGTGGTGAATGGAGCTAAATCCAGTTGGGGCTGGACACTAGTGGTATTCCCCAGGGCTCAGTTTTGGGGCTGGTCCTGTTTAACAACTTTATTGATGATCTGGATGTGGGGATTGAGTGCAGTCCCAGTAACTTTGCAGATGACACTAAGTTGGGTAGGAGTGTTGATCTGCTCGAGGGCAGTGTTTCTTCTTGTGGAAGAAACACTACCCAAATTTATTTTAGCATTCAAGATGGTTCCTGTGTAATTCTACCACTTTGTTGTCAGTGGATAGCTTTAAAATCTCAGCAGGAAAAAGAAGAGAAACAATCTCCAGCTGTTGTGTAAGGCTATATCACCAAAATACAGTTGGCCATGACACCTTGAATCAGTGGGGTGGCAGCTAAGCCTTTGTGTTGATGGAGTTTGGGGACAGTGACCTGGGGAAACGGGCAGCGGTCTCCGGCTGTGCTCAGGAGCAGGTGATGGGCACTGGCCAGGCCGTACTCCTCCACTCATTACAAGCTTTTATTATCCTGCATCATTACCTTGAAGGATGACAGGAACCTTAACTTTGACAAGTGACTCCAGTTTTCTGAAACTGGGCAGAAAAGCTTTTGAATTAGCTATTGCAGTATTTATAATTTCTGCCTTTGCATCTTGGGCAGTTGTTTATAAAATAACAAAGTGTGAAACCTAGCGACAACCTATAGTTCTGGAAATGACCTAGAAAACAAATTGCCCAGCGAAGACCCTTGTGCTACGATGAGTTGAACAACTCATCTCTATTAACCCACCAAACTGGTCAGATGTCACAATTCGCTGGTAATCCCAGAAATATTCAGGATGTGAACTGACGCTCTGTGTCCTGAGAGCAAGTCATTACATGCAGGTTTCAGTTTAGGAGAGGGAGGAGTACCAAGGGTAGCTAATGTGCTTGAGCCCAGAGTTGCAGAGAAAACCTGGAATGAGGGCTCAGAAAGTATGAGGTGAAATAAAACAAGTCAGTATTTATTATTAAAAATATCTTAATGATGAATCAGTTGTGAATGGGTGGGACTAGCAATGCTACCTACTTGGGCAGGCAAAAGAAAAACATAAAAGGCCATGAAGAAATCCTAATAGTGAAAAACAGAGTGTGGAGGAGAGGTAACGCTGTTATTTTCCTCACTTAGCTTTATAAAAGAATCAGAATATTTAAACCCTCTAAAACATTCTGCAACAGTCGTGATGGTACAGAGGCACACGAGAGTCAAAACATCTTTTCCTGAGAATTCTGAAAATAAAAAACTAAAGGAATTTCACATGCACACTATAGGCTGAGGACACTGATTTGCTACTTCTAAGGCTGGGGTGACTGAGTGTCACATCAGCGCTCACAGGACAAACACGTACCCGCACTTGATGCACAGGGAGCTCCAGGCAGTGTCAGGGCCCTGAAGAAAAATTGACCGAGGCAGCTTCATGACTAACAGGCAGCGTTCAGCCATTACACAGCTTATTAAAGGGATAAGGGATATGTGCACAGGCAGAAGTTCAAAGTAGCTTGAAAAAACCCTGCAGCTGTGAGCAAATATATTGCTTTATGTTTGAGACCTTGCAGAGCGCTCAAACACGTAATTGTTTTTATTATGCTTGCTATTTGCTCACCAGTTCATTACCTATTGTTTTTGACGCTGGAAGAAAGTCCAAGCTGCACTTGCTGTATGAAGGGAGGGTGAAGCTGCAGGGCTCTCCTGACCAAGGGAGTGAAGCATCTCCCCACCCCACAGGGGCACGCACCTTCCACCTTTATGGGGCTGTTTAGGAATTGCAATGGTCCAGCTAGTAGAGGTTTGCCTCTGTTCATTCTTCATTATGCTTTAGAAATCGGTTCTACCCGTGGTGCCCCAATAAGTGTCCCAATCTCTGTGCCTTTGCCACCAACTGCGCCCAGTGGGTGTAACCTGAAGCAAAGGCTGATGGGATTTTCCTCACAGGCTGGCAAATCCTTTCCAGGCAGTACAGTAGAGGGGCCGAAGTGTCACTGTCCCACGGCTGGTCACGGCAGTGGGTCTTGATGCGACCTATCCGTCCTTTCATCGGGTAGCTCAGCGGTAGGGGAACACCTTGTCCCGTAGCCGTGGTTACCCTCAGGATGACGCGGGGTACACGGTTAGGTCCCTGTGCGTGGGCGGAGAACGCCTTGCAGCAGGAATTCCACCTCTAGATGCGGAACACCGCGAACAGTGAGACGCTGGCAGCTCTCGGTATGGCGTGGGGCTGGTGCCAGCTTTCTCCTGTGACCTTCTGTCCTCTCCGTGCTGCTGTGGCACCGCCCGCCGCACCAGAACGTCTTCCCCCCACACGCTCAGGTGCACGGGCCACATCTTTCATACCGAGCCGACCCCGGCGTTTTCTCAAACCCACCCCGAAAGCCCTCCTGAGCGTGGTCCGGGCCGTCGGGGTGTGTGCACGGGGTATGTGCCCGTGGTCCCGGGGCCTGTGCCCGAATGCGTGTCCAGGGGCAC
>VXBT01011272.1:19155-57547 GCA_013400235.1 Oriolus oriolus
GGGTGGAAGGGCGAAGGCAGCGCGGAGCGGTGAGAGCGGGGCCGGTTTAGAGTCCGGGGGCGGCAGGTTGAGGGGCCCCAGGGCTGCTGGGGGGAGACCGGCGGGTTCCCAGGCTTCGGCCTGGCTCCGGCAGAGCGGTTGCACGCTTCCCGAAAATGACAGCTCCGAGGCGCCTGGCTGCAGGCCGGGCCAGGAGAGAGAAGGGATGAAAAAAAACGCCTTTCTGCCCCGACCTCCGCTCCTGTGAAGGGGGATGTGGGAGGGAGGCGGGTAAACGCTTTTCTTTCTCTTCCCGTCCCGTTCCATTCCGTTCCGCCTCGGGGTCCGGTAGGTGGGCCGCCTCAGGGCTGCTGTAGGGCGAGGAGCCGGGCCGGGGTTGCCCCTCCCCGGGGCCGGGGCTGCCGCTACCGCGCCCCCGGGAGAAACCCGAGCAGGCGGCGGGGGGCGAGGGCCGGGACCGGGGTGCGGTGGCGATGCTGTCGTATGCCTGCTTTTGTGTGGAAGGAGAAATCTTACGTTGGTGTTAATCGCTTCCTCACTGGGGACCACCACGAAAATAATATAGCAGACTTCAGTTCACACAGGTTTGTTTTGGTGCAGGTTCTGCCCTTGGCACATTTTTTTTATTGCTTTATTTTTTAATAAATCTGTAGATCTAATCTGTACAGTGGAGTAAAATTTGTCAGTAGAAACTCTGCCTTAGGCAACTGACACATTAAGTTTTTCTCGTGCAAGGTCTCCTCTAGGTGTAGAATGTGGGAAAAGTGCTGCCCCTTCAACAGTCAGAGAATGCAGACTGGTGGTTTGTGTTCCTTATGAGCTGATCCCATCAGCCCACTGCGGAGCATAGCCCATGGGAGCTTGTCTGCCTATAGCCTTGTTTGGTTCAGTGATTTGGCATGCAGGCAACCCTTGTGCTGCTTTTCAACTGATTTAGGCCTTGCCTTGATTGCAAAACATCTGATACAGCCTAAGAGGTGAATATAGGTGGATTTATATGACCTGTGCAGATTGTATCCAATGGGGCTTAGCTTTAGCTTCTTCAGTTGGAAATGGATTTTAAGTAAAATCAGAATACAGTATTTCAAAGGGAAAGTAAATCCTTTTAACAGACTGGTTCAAAATCACCTGAATCGGTGAATGCCCTCCCATCCTGCATACTATGTATCTTTTGGTCTTGTGAAAAAAGCTTTACTTTGCTTTTATTGTGTTAAACAAGCATAAGCAAAGAGGTTAATTACTTTGAATTTCATGGCTATAAACTTGTTAACTAAATATGCAAGCTGAATTGATGTGCTGCTGTTCCTGAAGCCACTTGAGACCAGCACGCTTACAGCAGCATACAGGAGCAGAAACTTGGAAGTCAAGGGCAGAGGCAGCTGTGGCGTTGAGCTCAAGGGAGAGAAAAGTCAGTAAACCCAGTTGGTAAGTGGAATGCAAAACATGACATGGAGAGGTGACGGGACTGGCCCAACCTCGTTGTCCCCACCTCATGATGGGAGCCAGGTTGCCTCAGTCACAGGTAGTGGTTTAGTCGCTGAGCTGTGCCATGTGTGTTTGGGCATTATTCATTTTGACTTTCAGATGGAAGAAGGCTTGATGATACTGTCTTTTCATTCTTTTAGGGCTGTAACAATTGAGAAGCTTGTAAAAGAGATTAAAAAGAAAAGGGAAAAAAAAAGGCAGAATCAGCAATGACTCACTCCTTTTTGCTGTTAACATTTTGAAGGATTTGCTTTGTGTGTGCATGTCCCATTCTAAATAAGTCAAAACCTGGGAGGCAGACAATTCTGGGAACAGCCTGAGGACTCTGATAGCCTACACAGGAAAACAGCATTGCTCCTCTAGTTTTCTCGTGATGCTGTGCAGGAGTCTGGTCTGCTGTAGATCTTGTAAACCTTTAGCCAGATGTATGAAGCATATGCTCAGAGGAGGAGTTTATCATCTTTGCTGTTTTATGCAACTTCTTGTTTTTCCCACGCTCAGCTAGAGGAGCGCTGCATACGAGACTTACTGCATGTCAAGCTCCAACCTAAAGGGACTCCACCTTGGGTTACTTAAATTGTTCTTGTGGAATGTGGGAGATTGATGTCAAACTAGAACGGGATTGCTTTCCCTCTCTTGCTTCTTAACTGTGACTTCATGCAGCCTTTTAAAATATAGCCCTTTTAGTCTCTATCGATCTTGCTTTGTTCATCTAAGAACATCTAAGAGAGCTAAGCGGCCCAAGGCTATGTTAGGCAGGGTGCGGCAGGGCATGCACACAGCGGTCTTCTGTCCTGCTGAGTAGTGTAGATTTGGATATGCTTTAATTTGTTTGATACTATGAAGCACCTCTGTATCATGGCCCTGTTCATACCATAGGTAAACGGATTTCGAACGTAGGAACTTTGTAATGCAGTTTGTTGAAAGTACAGGCTTTTCTGCTACAGTCATCAGATCTTTCTGGCCAGCTTCTCCTCCCTGCCACACAATCCCCAGTGTGGCAGATATTCAGAGCCTTAACCTTCACTGTTGTATCCCTTTGGTGAGAGTGAATGGCATTGTCAGAGCTGTACCCCATTTTGTAAAGACGTCTGTGTACTCTCAGTATTTGCAATCCAAGTTGTCCTGATGAAAATGGGGAGCTGCTCTGTCCTTGCACTGCTGAACCTCCACACGAACCCCTTTTTAACTGGGGTCAAGTCTTCTCTAAGTTTGTTCTTTTCTTTGTATGTGTGCTGACTTGATCTCATATATCTTTTAAGGTACTTTGTGCTGCATTTCTTCTATCATTTTATTTGACAGAACAAAACTGAAATACGAACTGTCTCCCCAGGTAGACTTACTGTTGTTTTCAGTACCACCTTTGCTTTTGTAAAAGGGAATTAATGTCAAACTGTAATAAAGATGATGATAAATGTTTTCCCTAGTTCAGAGAACTAGGATGCTGGTTTTCCTGTAGTGAAATACCACGTTGTGTTGTAAACATATAATTTTATTCATTTTTTACTCCCTCTAGGACATGGAGTAACAAAGTTTTTTCTGTAGGCTGTGTTTCACCTGGTAAGTCACCCTGCAAGCCTTTGTGATGGTGCTAATTGTATAAATGACGGGGCTGCCTACCTGCCTGAGCTGGGACTTTTTTCTTACATGGATGATAAATACGATTACCTCTTTGTGCACTCCAGCTCACAAAAGTGATTGTCTGATTCAGTTATTTCTTTCCTGATGATTTGCTGGGGAATGTGGCATGGAAGGTTTGCTTGAAAAAGAGGTTATCTGCTTTGCTCAGTACTTTGGAGTTGCTTCGAGATGTCAGATTTATAACCAGCTACTAGCTCAGTTATGAAACTGCCTGCTATCCAAAGCTCCTTTCTGATTAAGCAGTTATGTTGTGTTGGGGGTGGTAGAATTGTGTTTCAACCCTTGGAAAGCAGGGGTGTTATGATTAATTACTTCTGTAATAATGTGAAAGTTTATAAGTAGACTATGTCTGTCCTTAAAGTCTAAAAGCATGTGTCACTATGTCACAGTTAGTGTGAAGTATATGGTTTGTGATTTTTTTAAGGGGGAACAAACTTACAAGAATACTGGCAATGATCTGCACAGGGTTCTTCATTTCTTTGTATGGTAACAATGGCCCTTGTTTTTGTTTTTTGCCTTTAAGAATAATGTATCTACTTTAATGCCATTTTCCGACTTTTCTGTAGATGATTCCTGGGTAAACTTGCAAGCTGACTTTGAAAGAAACATTCAGGTAACACCTTGCTGCTTCATTTCCCATGAAGCTCAAGTAGGGTGTATGATGCAGCTGAGGTAATGTGTCCCGGGCTGTAATATTTGTCCTCTTTTGAGTTTCTGCTGAGGTGGAGCGTACAGGATCTGTGATTGCTGACGGAACTTTTGCTTTGCTTAATTGACTTACATATGTACTAGTTAATTGGGTACGTTATATTTCATCCAGGCTAGTTTAGCATTTCATTATATTACGTGTTATTAATGTAACATTTAACTGTGCATCTTCAGAAGTGAAGGAGAAATCATTCCCTTTCCTGTCTACTTCATGTCGTGCCGTGTACCTTGTAGACAGACGTAGTAAACTGCTTGCCGAAATAGCGGTGATTTTCCCCACTGGATTTGTCAAAGCATTTTGCCGGTTGAGCACTGCTGTGCTCATTTTGTGTATAAGAACATAAGGGCAGAGAGGGAAGAAACGGCTAGGCTAAAGTTACCTGACAAACCCATGACAGAATGGGATTAGACCTTCTGTGCTCATGAATCAATGCTGGATTGACCAAGTCTTTCTGTTTAATCACGGTAAATAAAGATGTTCAGTCGCAATACCTCTAAGGCCTCAGGTACACCTCTGCAACCTCTTCCTAATAAATATTCAGATGATATGTTGATTACTGCTGAAAGGAAAGGACATTAATGTCATTTGAGATCACCTCTAACTTCGCAGCACTGTTAAAATCAAAGGGTTTAATGCATAACATAAATGTTTCTTTAAATAGACCGCTTTAGGTGAAATTTAATTCTGGTTATACATATGTAAATCTAGAGCAGGAAAAGTACAACTGCAAATTGAATTTAGGAAACTGATACCAATTTTGCACATGCTAATAGAAAATGTTATTCTTTTGTGAATCTGTCTTGGAGACTTAAAGGAGATTGTTACTTGGAGTCCAACACCTACAGCATTTGCTGTATCTTCTGTCAAAACAGACTGAAAACTGTGGGTGGGGTGAGCAAAATATGCCTGTGTAAATTAAACCTCTTATATTTTGATAAATCATAGTTGCTTTACATGAAGAATAGAGGCATGCCTAACATTAATCTGATGTTTGCAGTGATATGGACAATTAGTACTGTGTTTTGGAAAAGCTACTTTTCTCACATGTCCTCATTTAGGAAAAAACCAAAACGTGAAAAATTAAATGTTCCAATGTTTCCTGGTGTACTAGAAATAGTAACCTGTAACGCTTCCTGTTACTAAATTAATTTTCTTTGCCAGTGTTCCTTGAACTGCCTTTCTTAAAAATAAGAAATAATGTTCTTGAAGTGATGATTTCAGATTATTTTATGAAATTGCTGAATATTCTTCTTGGGCTTTTTCTGATAAAATTAACTATAGCTTATGTATTAGAACATCCATAAATATTTGAGTGAATAGTAAGGACCTTCAGGTGGAATTATTATTTTAAAAACCCCCATGTTTCTGCAGAAATGGTTTTCCCTAAGCTGCTGTAGTCTCAGCTGAGAGCTGGGTCTTGGGGAAAAGTCACGTTTTACTTTTGGTTTCTGGTGTTTGTCTGTGCCTTGGCCCAGAATGAGGGTTGTCCCTGACCTCCAGCAAACATTAGATAATTTGTTTCTAAGTTTCTACGTTAAGTTAAACCCAAGGTTTCAATGTTTGGCAGCAGTAGTGCAATTTGCTACCTATTTTTTCCTTGTAAGTGTGGCAGCGCTGAGTGTTTGCTGTCTTGTGGAAGGGATATGGTAAAATTACACTGTGGAACTGAGCCAGGTTTTCTTAGTTATTTTTCTTTCTTTTGGTTTCGTTCTTGAATTAGGTCAGTACCCCAGTTTGGGTCACAGGCGTGTTGCGCGTGGTTATGCAGGTACCACCTCACCTAGAGTGTGTTAAAGCAGCAGCAAACAAGGAATGAGAGGAACATCTTAAGCTAGTCTTGCTGCTGAGCTTGGCAGTGAAGCAGCTGCACAGCGAGCAGGGTCCGTCTGGCCTGGCTTCTGGGAATTAGCAGTTCTGGGGATGCGGCAGTGGCAACGTTATTGTCAGGCTGGTGGCTTTGGCTGAGGTCTGTCCTGGGATGTAGTCTCTCTTGCAGCATTTCTTGTCTTTACACAAACAAATTATTCGTTAGAGCCTTGCATTTGACATCCTTCAATGTGCAGTCCCAGATGAGGGCACCTGAGAGCTGGGGCATGAAGCTAGGATGGGAGGCTGCCTGGGTGTTCAGAGAACAGGGGCAGACCATCTTGGCGTAAGAAGCACTAGACCAAAAGCTGCACGCTAGTGGCCTCTCTGCACAGCTGCTGCAGGGGGAGATTCCTTCCGAGCAATATTGCTGAGGGCTGGAGAGAACCCAGAGGGCTTCACAGTGGGGAGCATCTGTGTGTTCCCACACCCTTCAAGCGGAAGTTTGTGCAGCCCCTGATGTGGCAGACATCCTGCCTGGAAACTGAAAGTCTCAAACCTACAGTCACCAGTGTTTTGTCACATGGGCTGTTGCGTTTTCCTCATTTCAAATCTTGATTCATCCTTTCAAAATCTATGGGAACATGCATGCTAGTTTCAGGGGTGTCAATACCCAATTTATCCCTCTGAGTTACGACCATATTTCTTCTAGTCTGCAAGAGAATTCTAGTGGTCTGGAAAATTGCCTGATTTTACTAGGAGGGGGCAGGAGGGTGGGAACAGCAGTTCTCAAGTCTATGCACTGCCCCCAGACTTAATAGGTTCACCATTTCCTCTTTCGGTCTATGGTATGTGAGCTTGTGACTAATCTGTAGCAGCGTGGGGCCGTAAGATGACTTCCAGAGGGTGATGCATACTCCAGGCATTCATTTGCTTTCTTTCTCTGCTTTTGGCAGACTTCAGAGAATTGTTTGTTCAGATTTGGTAACCCAGCAACAGAGGAATATAGTGTGGGTTTGAAATATGATCTACAAAACCTCAGCAGAGGGAAATGACATAAATCAACTTTGCCATCCAAATGACTGGAGGAGTCTCTATTTCAAAGAGGAGCTGAAGTTTTAAGTACAATAACTGCAAACTGCCTTTTTTTCTTACTTTCCCCATTCTCCAGCTCATCTTCCTTCTTTTTACCTCCTACTTTCCTCCCCCTCCTCTCTTCTCAGCTGTTTTTACTAATCTGGCTGAAATATACACCAGGCAGCGGATGTCAGGCTCACCTTGCTTTGGAGTGGGGACTTCCCTGAGGAGTCTGCTAAAAGGTGTGGTCTGTCTTGCCCACAAACAGATGGTTTTGCCACTGGGGCTCTGGGCAATCAGGGACCCATGTGGTGTCTAGATGTGTGCCTGGACACGGGGCTAATTTGGAATGTTTGGCCCCAGCATAGTTGAAGGTCAGTGTGGGAATGGATATGGATTCTCTGCAGTACTGTGTCCATGTTCGGGAAGCAGCTGTGCCATATGAGGACCTATACAGCTCTCACTGAAACAAGTGGTGTGTCTGGTGGGGTGCTGAGTTGTGCTGGGTGGCCCAGACTGTGGCATGCTGCAGTCCTTGGTCTCCTTAAATTATTTCTTTTCACCTCTCAGTTGCTGCCAGTGTGCAGTGTGGAACTTGGCAAGCTCCCAGCATGGTGCGGAGTGCTGCGCTGTAGGCAGCGAGACAGTATTTGTGGTAAGTTCGTTAGGGAGTCCTTCTGCACGTTCAGTCCGTCAGTGCTGGACGGAACTGGGCCTGTAGTTCAGCTCTGGCTCCAAGGCAGAGAAGTATACTGACCTAAGACCTTAACTGGCATCTAACCTGCCCAAAACAAGCAACATTCATTGCTTCCTGTGCACAGAGAGTTTGTTACATCTGATTTTAGTCTCCAAGGTCAGAATCCTCTGTATTTTCTGATGATGAAGGATGATGTTTGTTTGGAGCTTGTTCTGTTGTATGAATGGGTAACTCGAAACCAGAAGGGATTTTCTCGCATCTTGCTGCACAAGGCTGTGTGTGTTTTGAGGGAGAAATTTGGTTGTGATGCCCAGAGTGGCTGAGTAGCATGACGTGTCTGTAGTCCACTCAGCCCTCTAGGTCTTGGAAGCTGAGTGAAACTTCTCGACAGTGTGGTGTTAGGAAGGAAATGGAAAGAATGCATTTTCAAGCAGTCAGCATATAATTATTTAGTGGTTTTCTCCGATGTCATTTGGAGAGAGTGTTTGGCCTTTGAAATAGAAATTGCCTGTTGTTGGTTGAGTGTGGCTGTCCCCAGCAGTCCATGAGCAGAAACAAGCGTGTCATGTAGCGTGTGCCCTCAGCTTTGATACGTACTATCAGATGAAGCAAGATCATCTTGCCAGAACATACTTCCGTAAATAAATTTACGTCTCTGATTCAGCAGAAATCATCCAGCAGTGGTCTTGATTTAAATTTTTCTCTGGCTCAGTTTAATACGGTAGCTTTCTGAGACTTGTATCCATGTGAGTGAAAGCTTCCGTCTAACTTGTATCTTGGTTCGATGTGTTGAACAGCTGTGCAAAGAAATTCCACTTGGCTCTCTTTTGAGGATGCTTTCAGAAAGTATATGGTTTTCATTCCCCATCAGCAGAAAAGTTATGTGCCAACATGTCCTTGGAGCTGTGCCCCAGTGTTTGGTAGGAGAGCAGGTGCTGCAACCTGGAAGTTCAGCAAGACACCCTCATAAATACTTGGATTTGGTTCTGCAGTTGCAGCTCCAGATTTTTGTCTTGTTTTTCTCCCTCCTTTATTTTAACTGGGTTGGGAATGTTTTGTGGGCAGGAAATGGGAATGTCTGTTTTGTGAGCACAGCTGTTTAAACTTAGACCGATAGTAGTATGTTGAATTCTCTCGTTTTGGACATGGTCAAAACCCTTATGAAACTGGAATAGTTTGCTTGCTTTTCGAAACAGCAAACTTCTAAAACTGTTGTCTTGTGTCCTTAGTTTACAACATTACAAATTTCCTTACTGTGTCAACGAGACTGCTAGGGACGTTTCCCTAATTAAATTTGTGAGAAAGTAAATTGAAGGAAAGGGATTTTAGATTTTATGTTTACTACTGGAGTTTAATCTTATTTTAACATGTGTTCCTTCTTCAATTCTGTTTAGGGTATGAATTTCTAATTCTTGTCACCCTTGTTCTTGATGAAACTTCCTCAAATACAGTCCGTGAGCCAGTGCCGTCTTTCACAACTGTGCTACAGTACAGGCAGTTAAATACTGAATGGATGGATTTGCCTTGGTTTAATGTGACCTTGGTGAACTGCAGTGAGAAGTCTTTGAGCACATCAAACCTAATTGTAAATACAAATTTCCCCATGGCACATGGCAAACACAATGCAGAATTCTGTATTATATTGGAAGTTAATAAAGTGTAAACATGTATTGAATGTCTTGCAACAGGAGGCAGCTACTTGTATTTTTATTCTTTTCATGTGTATATACATGCAGGTCTGGTAAATTCTAGCATTATGAGAAGACTGAAAAAACTCGAGTCTCTGCTTTGCAAACCATAGCTAAACACAAGAAGAAAAGACCTTTAATCTGCTGCTCTTTTTAAGAATGGATTTTGAAAAATGTCTATGGTCATTCAGTTCTTTATAATGAAAGGATGCGTAGCTTACTCTTTTATCTAGGTATTGGCAGCTGCCAGTTGAATAGTGGGAAGGGATAAAGGAGAGTGAAAATGAGATATGAGCTAGTAACTGGGCTTAGAACTTGTGTACCCTGAGCACTGTCAAAACATTCCCGATGACTGCCTGAGTACTGTGCTCAACAGGAGCATCCCTCCTGGAGCTGTTCTGGTGGAGGATGTTGCAGCCTTCTCTGACACCTTTTGCTGTCTCACACCCCACCTATCTCCCCCAGCCCTCCTATCCCCCTTGCCCTTCTAAAGTTTTGAAAAGGGTGACGTGTCTGCTTCCTAAATAAACTTTCCTGGCGAGTTTAGTTGGATCTGTGAAAGGATTTTTGAAGGCATCTTTCCCAAAAGTGCATTGTGTAGTTGTAGAGCTACATCTCTCTTTTCTGGCACCTTGTCATTCCTTCCTTGCCATTACATGGAGGTTTGGCCCTTTTGTTCAGATCCTTTTTGATTACAGATGCTGTATGCAATCTCCTAATTTAATATGTATCTTTTTGAGAATTCTGTTTGGTCTTAAAATTGCTTTGTGTTCAGAAGATAAAAGGGAAGCAATACATAGAAAAGACAACAATTTAGGGGTTTTTTTAGGGTTTTTTTGAGGTTTTTTTTCCTCCGAGGATGCTGTTTTCTCTTGCCCTCCTCTGCCTGTCCCTGCATGTATTGTGCACTCAAGAGCCACAGTCTTCATACATTTGAAAGGGAATCTCTGAGGCTGAGGGTAGCCTAAGGTGGACAGGCTAGAGAACTGGGAGAGTCTGAGCTCCCCACTCCCCAGTGGAAGATGAAACTGGAGTTGCTTGGTTCATCAGACAGCTACAGCCTCCTTCCTGCCTTCAGTTGTATGTTCCTCTGTAAATACTTAGGGTTTTGGGATTGTTTTGGGACTATTGCTGGTTGTGAAACTGCTGCAGTTGGAGAGCAGAGGACTTGATGTAACCTTTAGGAAGTTTCTCCTTTTTCTGTTCACAAAGGGTTTTTACCGAAAGACTTTCAGAAGTGAAGGTTTCTGTAAAAAAATTTTTAAGAAGTTAAAAAATAGTAGGAGTTTTACTTGAAATTTAACATTACTAACAATGTTACAAGCCTGTCATTCTTAAAATGTTAGCAATAGCCATGTGTAACTTGCTTTCACTCATGCACGTATTCCGGGTTTTGTCTTGCATGGGTTTGTTTATATAATAAACATTACATGGTCATTTCTGTATTCACTGTATTAATGTTATAGCAGTGCCACGTGTACTAGTATATGTACAATTGGCTTTAAAAGGAAATAAGCTTTGGCCCAGGGTACTTTATCTAAAGCATAGTTGACTGGAAAGAATGTTGTTCTGCCCTGGGACAGGTAATGTCCAGACAACTGAGCTGTATCCCGTTCTTGTGACTAAATACTCCAAAAACTATCTCTAAATACTAACACTAAATTCTAGCCAGCTTCAAATGAAAATTTGTCTTTGCAGACAGATAAGTCGAGTCTGTCAGTGGTGGAGAGCTGATGGTGGTCTTACACAAGATTTGCCTTTTAATAGCTTGGTGTTTGTCTTCTCTTGCTCAAGGTGGTTTATTGGGGTAAGCATGCTAGGTGCCGTGATGGTGAGCAGCGGAGATGGGATGTTCCCTGGGAAGGTGCCACACTGCAGTACGTAGCTGACTTAGAAACTGATGAGAGATTGTATTTTTTGTGTGAGAGTGAGATTCACGTTGCAGTGGTTGGCATAGATGAAAAGGGTTCAGGACGTGCTGATGAGGAGCATCTGTTGGTAGGAAGGTTCATATGTATGCGCTAGACGCTTCTGGCTCTTGGTGCAGTTTATGGGGTTGAGTATAACATCTACTTCCACCTGAAGCTCTGTCAGGCTTTATTTCAGACATGTTTGACTCAGCCACAAAATGCAACATATAAGGCATTTTTGCAAGTTTCTTCTTCTAGGGGTTACTAATACCTTCTTTTTTTTGCATGTATGTTCTCTTCTAATTGAGTCCAATTCAGGAAGCTACTTAAAGGTGGGCTGAAGCCAAAATATCCAAACTAATGCCTGAGAAAGAAGACTGCTTGCACTTAATGGCTAAATTAGAGCAGTATTTGGGGAGTAGGATTGTTTTAAAACATTTCCCCCTCCCCCCACTGGATACAATGAAGTCTTGTTCTAAGATCGTTCAGTAATCATAGAAATATTTGAAGAACAGATTTGAGTCACTTGGAACAAATCAAGCTGTGGCGTTGTTCCGCTCTAGCCTCCAGTATTATTTGTGTTGCTGCAGAACAGTCCAGCAAAACTGTAGACTGAGCCCTAGCACATAAACAAGTAACCACAAACACAATGTGCCGTGTGTAACTTATTTTCTATTCTTTGCCCACAGGTTCTGTGGCCTCCATCTTTGGAGCCACTGAAATCCCAACTGGACGATGTCCTGAGCATGTGTTTGGTGGTGACCCTGCTTTAAGCAGGAAGGTTGGAGTAAATGACCTCCAGAGCTCCCTTCCAATCCTCAGTCTCAACAATTCTACAATGCTGTTATTTTGTTGCTTGTGCGTGTATGTTGTTTGCATACTGTGCTTTAAAATGTGCCCCATCGTTTAAGTTCTAAAATTTGAACTCATTTTTATGGTTCACCCCCTCCAGCTCTATTTAGTCAGTGAATACGCACTGAAGGATTGAGCAGCTGAATCTAGATTTTACCAATTGGAGCACGTGAGATATGTTAGTTGTTTGTCTGGACTTCAAGAGGGCTGAAGGAATGCTGACTACTGTGACACTTGGCAGTATTACCCCTTAGGAAAGGAATGCAGAGAAGAATTAGTTGTCTTCTGTCAGTGTCAGGCATTTCACAGGCTTTATAGCTTTATTCCTGCGTGCAGGCTTTTGCAGTGATCCTACTAATCACTCTGATGTTTGGCAGTTTTGAAGCCCTTCTCTCACCCCTGCATGTATTCTGCATTCTATTCTCTGTCCTTGGGAACTGCTAATGTAACTCCTTCAATGATGTGAATGTACTGTGGTTACCTTTAGCGTCTGTGGGGTTCTGGGGTGGGAAAAATTCTGTGTTCCAGGATTAATTTTCACTCATGTGAGCCATTACACTTTCCTGTCCTGCTGGGTTCACAGTGGAGGTAAGCATGGTAGTGAATTGGAGGGAAACTGTAGCTAGGACTCTTCATGGCTTGAATGAGGCTTAAGTACATATCTCAGAAAGGAGAAAGTGATTTCTCCTTTCTGAAATCTGGGAGGGTTTTAGGAAGTAGTACTCTACTCTTCTACTTTAGAGAAGTAGAGTAGAGAGCCTCGCAGGGCTGGCTTGTAGACTTTTTGTCAAGGCTGCTGGGATAGTGGCCTTCAGTATTGTTTGTCCTGGAAGCTTGGAGGAAAACTTTCCCATTTAAATATTCTGTTTTCCAGGCTCACATGGAATTGTGAAGGGTAGGGACAGCACAGCTTTCCTGGCAGTTTAATGTTTCAGACAGCTCTTCCACCTGAGCACTTAATAGTAGATCAGCTTGTTCTTATCCTCTCTGTAGAAGGAGACAAGGAGAAATGCCTACTCATTTCACTTGGGAAACAGGTAGAAACCAAACAATAAGAGTACAGTAAAGGAATGTGGTGGGAGAGAGCTGCTAGTATATGCATATATATATATATATATATATATGTATGTATGTATGTATGTATGTATGTATCTATAAAAAATAATAGCTACTCCACTGGTTTGTAGCTGATTGTTCTCATGTAGCCTGTGTGGCCTAGTGCCCTAAAATATAAATGACTTATTGGGACTGAAGCAAATGGACCCTTTTAATGTGACACAAAGCCTGTTAACATTAAAATTGGTCTGATGTTCTCTTTGACCTCCCTATTATTAGGGTTTTTGGGGAGCACAGTAAGGCATTCATTCCTTTCATGCTCCTCCGTGTGAGGGACTGCAGCTGGGGAACGTCTTAGAATCTGGCTCATCCGGGGAGGCTTTTGGGGCTGGTGAAGCCCCTGTGAGGCATCTGTTTGCTTTTAAGGTTCTTGGCTCTGGGAATTTTGAGAACTGGCCTCGAAGAGCATTTATCAGCCCTGTGGTCTGCTGTTCTCAATGTGACTGTGTATGCCCTTTTTCCCACAATAGGCCTGAAGGAGCATTAAGGTTGACGCTGTATTTCTATATGTGCTTTATGAGAAATGTATTTTCTTATTTTGCTATCATTGTTCGCTGTGGCAAGGGTCATCTCCATAGAAAGTAATTAATTTGATGAAAATATTTTTCTTGCCCTGGGCTCCATTTGTTGCCTGGTACCATGCTGTGCTAGTCATGTGTTAGCTTTGTCTTACTGCACATAACGTTAGGCTTTGTATGAAGAATGTGGCCTTAATCTTCAGTAGCCGCTGCTGTACAAGGGAACAGAGCCTCCACGAGATGTGGAGTTCATGCAGATCCAAGTTTTGTTCTGTTGCCTCTTAGTTCAGTGAGGCTCTAAAGCTAGATTTTACTTCTAAAGGATTCCAGAGCTATCAGGAACAGCCCCGTACTTGGTGTCTGTGTACCCAGGAATGCTCTCCAGTGCTCAGGCTCAACTTGTTTAACTCTTGAATTGTTTAACTCTTCTTCTTGCGTTTTGAGATCTGTTTTAATGCTGCCTTTGGAACTGGTGTTGCAGCAGAGCGTAGTTGTAGTGTTTTCCTATCGGATTACTGATCTAGTGTCATGAAATTTCAGGTCCGTAGATAATGGATATATGTCTGTTTCTCTTATTGCAAAAGACTGCGGTAATAATGGAAAAGTTATGTTCAAGGAATTTGAATAACATCTGTGGGGATGGCTAGAGTTGCTCTTACTCAATTTCTTTCATTTTTTCTTTAACTTTGTGGCCTTCATGTGCACAAAACTAGTGTCTGTTTATAATGCAACAAATCAGCTTGCTCAAATTCGAGCTCTAAATATGAAATGAACTCCTGGAGAGACAGAGAATTCTTCCTTGTAGTCTTAAAAAATGGAACTGGTCTGCTTCAGCATGTCACCGAGTGCAAGATGCGACTCTCAGTTCTGTTTTGGGATCATAATTTTATTTTGAGTTAATTGTGCTTTAGACATTAGTCCTGTACGGATGTACCCAGTGTTTTGTTTGAGAATGAGCGGTAAGGTTAGCAGTGACAGTGAATGCAAAGAAGTGTAATAGTGTCCAAGGATAGCTAATAATATACTCTACAGTTTCTTCTAAGGTGTTTTTGAGCACAGTGCCAGGCTACTTGGTGTTGAACTTTCAAAACTTAGGTGTTTGGGAAAGAATGCCCTGAGCAAATGACACAATTACTGCTCAGGTTTTCTTCCAGCATAGGAGACAAACTTCAGCCTTTGGCTAAGAAACTGGAGGCAGTTAGGGCACAAAGAGGGTGAGGCTGCCCATTCATATCTGAAGTGTACAAGTAGCTACGGGCTCATGTCTCTTCTTCCCGCTCCTACTTCCTCCTGCACTTGGCTTTGTTCCTTTTCCTTGGTTTCCTGCTGAATTCCATTGCAGTCACTTGTCATCCTGCTGCCACTGTTACCCTATGCCACTATCTTGGCTGTCATGTCTTTTTTTTTTCCCTTGGACACATACTGTTTGCCTCCTCCTTACAATATTTGCTTTTGCCCTTGACACTAGTACTTCTCATGGCTCCTCATTTAATCAGTCTTTCTCTGACAGTTTTCTTCTCCAGCTCACAGCCTCCTTGCTGTAGAGCTCTTTCTCCCCTCACTGGTTCCCAGTAAGTTCAGATGGCCCAGCCAGCTGGGCAGTGGCTTCATCTTTCAGGCCTGAGGCTGTCAAAAATGCCAGGCACTGCCAGGCATGGGTAAGGAGTGGAGAGGAAGGGGGTTAAACGTTGGTTTGAGGCCTTGTCTATGCATAGAAATGACTACTTTCCATTGAACTTTTAAAAATAAAGGTGGGTTGAGTTAAACTGCAATAGGCTTTGAAATGTCCTATGCCAGCCTAAACTGGGATTAATCCAGCAGAGGTGTAAAACAGACATTACTGCTGCAGCAAAATCTGTTTGAACAAGAATTGCATTTTCCTTCTTGCAGATATGGAAGAGCATTTAGCTTTGCTCCAAATTAGAAGACATTTGTAACAGGCTCCTGAGTGACAATGGGCTACTGGGAACCTTTGGCAGGGATCTGGCAACCTTCCATCTGAGGCATGTCATGCATCTGCTTTAGCAGAGTTCTTGGTGCCAGAAAATACAGCATGACACCTCTCTTGCCCTGTCACCAGAGAATGGCAGAGCTGAGGCCAGTGGGGAGCTTTCTCTGCTGATACCAGAAGGCAAGAAGTGGGCATATCCCTGATACTGGATCTCTGGCCAAACCAGCTGGGTCCTGCCAGGCAGAGCTCTGGGTGGTACTGGCAGCTGAGCCCTTCTGAAGGCTTTGGCTCCTCAGCACACCATGGCAGCCCCACATGCCCTACCCAATCTGAATGCCGATGAATGAGGGGTTTGTCTCTGCGGCTGTGATGCAGCTCTGTGCCCGCTGCGTTCTGCCCCATTGGTCCGGTGGCCTTGAGCTCCTGGCTGGGGACAGCACGGGCTGGCTCTCTGCTGCTGGCCTGGGAGCTGTCACTGACCGCTTGGAAGCTTTGCAGGATAAAGGCTTTGCATTGCTGCCAGTGTCTGCCAACTCCTATTGCAATTAAAGGGTAATCTTTTCTAAATGGTGCTAAATTAAGGCTTAATCCCTCCCTCATGCCACATAAGAGGATGAATCCCTGATTTTCTGAAAACAGCTTATTGTTTGGGCCACTGTCCAACCAAGCCGTACAACAATGGTCCTGGATGGTTTGTCTGTGGAGAGGACTCACACTTTTTGATCGGTCTGCCTGCAGATCCAACTCGAAAGTCCCCTATGAGGTGTATGGAGAAGTAGAGGAGTTATTTACCACTTCCTTGTATGGTCTGTGGTATGAAACTCGAGAGAAAGTTTCTTGTTGCTGAAGTCCTTACGCTGGATGCTGTGGTGATGGGAGATGACTTTGCTTGTGACTGTGTGTGCTGGGTCTGTGCTCTTAGCTGTCCACTCGCTAGCCACCAGCCATGTGCTGTGAAAGTGTTGCATCAAAGCAAACAGTTCTGGCAGTACAGGTTGGTTTGTTTTAATCAAGGCAGCTGTGTGCATAAAACTGTAGTTTAAATTATTGTTGTTTTACGTAAGGCTACTGCCACAATATAAATCAATGAGGTGGGGTTAACTTTTCTTGCAATTGCTGATCTAGATTAATAAACAACAAGTTTCATCTTTGGGGACAGGAAGAGACTGCCTTTTTTGAGCCCTTGTTAAGACAAGTCTTTTATGCCTCTCCGTAAGGGAACTACTGTGTCTGTAGAGCAAGATGCAGTCAAAATGTTTATTTGCTCATAAATACATGGATTTGTTTAAAGAAAATGCAGCCGAATAGGATGGAGGGAGGGACCAGTAATGGGGACACAAGTTTGTGGGCAGCTCATCAGTGAAACATATCCAGAAGCTTGCTTTGGTTCCATGTTTTTACACAAATTCCTTGAGGGGAAAAAAATAATTTGGAGAATTTCAGTGGGATAGTTCTAGCAATAGGATCTGAAATATGCTATTATATAAAATCCTCTTAAAATCCTTATTATGTAAGACTTTTTTTACCATCCTGTTCACTTATGATTCTATATAGCAATGTCTGTAGCATTGCTACAAAGATCAGACCTGATGTGGGCCTTCTTGATCTGTCTGCGGCCCAGAAGAAGATGGCTCCTGAATAGTCTGGTCCTCACCCAAGTGTAAGAGTGTGTGGTTCTGACTGGATGCAGGCAGAGGGGTTCATACGTATCACCTCCTCAGGCACGTGACCTTGGGCAACTGAACCTTCATAGAGATGTTTAAATTATTATTAGAGGCAACAAAACCTGCATTATGTTCCTACTGAACATGAGGTCAGAACTTAAGTCAGGATGTGTTTATTTGTTTTAAGTGCACTTTCGGTTAGCAACCACATGAAGGGCCGCTGGCTGGAGGATGGTGACAGACATGAATGAATCTGTGACAGACATTTCCCCATCTAAGAAAACAAAAACGTAGGCAAAATAGAAGAGCTGGCTGAACAGCTGTTATGGTGACAAGCGGCCTCTGAATTTATCCTTGGAGCAGTTAAAGAGACTGGTGTTGAAGGGCTTTGTGCTTTGATTGCCAGCTGATTGCTGTTACATAAGCATATTGCTGGTGTAGCTGCATTTCATAGAAATCCAGTACTGCTGATGAATTCTTTTCTCTTTTGTGCTCCCTGCACCTGGCTGCATGGATTTTGTGTATTTTGCATTCTAGCTTGCATCTTCCTTGGCTGTTTGTCTGTATTCTTACTCTAGCCTGTTTGTGTTTCCAACAGCCTTATTCCCTTATAGTTCAGGCAGGATACATAAAATAACCTAAACTTTAATGTCTTTAATGTGCAATCCATTTGGATCAGTGCCATGCTGCTGAATTGTCAGGGAGGAGAACCTTCAGCAGTAGGGAAGACTGCCTTCGAGCTAGGTTTGGCTGCCGATCTTTCCGTGCGACAATGTAGGCTTCTGTCATGCAGCCTCTGTGCAGAGCACAGGCTGGACATTGGCTACAGCTGGTGACTTCCATTGCTTCAGCTTAGCTTTTGCAGCAGCTCTGTGCTGTTGAAGATTGTCTTGTATTAACAATGGCAATCTTTGTGTGTGTGTTAGACTAAAGCCTAACGTGAGGAAACGTCTACGCTTAGGGGTAATAGATAAACTGGAAATTTATAAGATTCTGGGTTGATTATAGATCTGATTGAAGAAACATGAATTGGCCAAAGGAGCTGCAAGATTTTTATAAAGTTACGTGGTTTTGGTCGTTTGGAGAGTTCTGACTGAGGGAATGCTTGATGTGTAAACACAAGGGCCTTGCACAGTGCAAGAGGGGCAAGCACTAAAGGGCTCTTAATGGGGATCTGTAATTCATAGCAGCAGGACCTCTGCAGTCACTGCCTGGAACTGATAGTCTTTTGTAACTCTGAACAACACATGATGCATATTAAAATCATTAAGAGCTGAAGAATGAAGACTTTGTTTTGAAAAAAATTTTATTTAGCACTGACCATGGAAAAAAATTAGTATCTGTATTGAGTTAGGTTTTTTGAGTGCGTTTAAGTTGTTTTATTAAAACCAGCAATGGTACAAAAAAAGTGTCAAAAAATCCTGAACAGAACGGCATACTTGCACATCTGGGAGAGATTTCAGATATACTGAGTACTTGTGTTTTTCCGTGATACAAACAGGATCTAACTATGTAGCATGCGAAATGGCTTAGGTATCTCTTTTTCTAGGGTTCATTTTCTGTACTTGTGTTTATTAGTCAAAATCTCTACTATCATTCACTTACATTCCTGTAAATGAAAGCAGAACTTAAGTCCTTGGTATAAAATTTAGGGCAGGGAGTGGAAACAGGAAAGACTTTGTTCTAAAGTTGCATTTTTGAGCCAGCGAGTATGGCTGAAAATGGCAAAAATGGTACTTGTCAATAAGTTAACTGCAAGGCCTGTGCTTTTTGCTCCTGTGAGGCTGTGGAGTTACTGAGCAGACTGAGGAGGAATGCCCTTCCCTCTCACAGTGGCACAGCTAGCTAATGTGTTGCTCTGACAGCCATTAGAGGAGGAAGGTGCTTATCCATGCTTTAGACAGACCTCAAGTTTTGTTTGGTAATGTCACGGTGGTTAAGGTTAAGGATGTGTTTTATTCTGGCTTCATGTGGAATTTTGAGGCTGATTTTGGCGATACTACATGTCAAGGAAATAAAGGAAGAGGCTTGTGTTAATATTGATTTCCTTAGTATCTTTGTGTTCCTAAAAAAAATTGTAATTGAAGAACCCAATGTTAATGAACAAAGCCTAGGGCTGGAAGGTTAGGTTGTTTGTGTTTGCCTGAGGGATAACAGGAAATAAGTGTCTGCTTGTTACTTGGTGCCAAATGTGGACATATGTATGATTTGAGTAGAGTGTGTAATGAAGTCTGAGGTCTGGATTCCAGGTAGGTGAGTATCTGTTTATCACTCCTCAGGTAGCTGGAAACTGAGTATCTGGAAATACAATGTTCATGTATCTACAAAATGGAGGTAAATGAATGTGAAACTGGTATAAGGATTTTTTTTTTTTTTTGTCTCTGGTACAGAACAAGAATTTACCTTATATTTCAGGGAATGGCTCAGGAGCATAAAAAGCAAGCAGGAATCTTTCTGATGATAGTAATTGCTAACATTTTTTAATTATTAAAACCATATAGCACTTGAAAGAATCTATGTTAGAGATGCTGAAGCTGCCTGCGTTACCATCAGGCCTGAACTTTGGAGGCTGTGGGTTTGCTCATAAGGTAGAAAACAAAACTGAGCTTAAATCACGAAAAGTGAATGTTTGGAGAGAAGAGGCACTTGCTTTGCAGCTGATAGTGCCATGAGAATGTGGTGATGTAGGGCCTCTCAGATGGCCACAGAGCAGTGACACATCCCGGGATAACCTAGGCGCAGTCTCTTTAGGTGTGCTGGATGCTGCTAGAATGGGCTTGGACAAAAGGGCAGGATCCATAACATCTTCAGCACGTATGTGATGGTGTGCAGGTGTCTCTGTTGTGCTGTTATAGCCAAAACTCTTGCTCTTGCCAGCAAGGACGGTGCCTGTTATTGCTCTGTTTTGACAGGTATTCCGCTCCAAAATAAGCAGTGACTGCTGTAATCCTGACAGGGCCCTGTAAAAATAGCTGTCAGTGTGCTTGTGCTGTCATGTGCCGGAGGGCTTCCTCCCCTCCTGTGCGGTGCTGCTGGGACCCCTCCAGGGATGGGGCCCTAAGGGAAGCCTCTGCTTCCTGTTTGCCAGTGTTTAAGTCATGCACCAGGGCTTCACTTCCTCCTGTATTTTGTAATTTTCTCTTTCCTAATCCTCCTCCCAACTCCAGGAAGTGTCTCATGGAGTTGAGCAGATGGAAGTGCACTTGTCCTCCCTTTTTTAAGTGATGGTAAAACCCTGTCCTTGAATTGTTTCTGACACTGACATCACTGACAGACAGACATCTGAGGGCACTGGGCAGTACCTCACCAGCCGCACTGAGTATCGATTGAGCTGTGTGCTCCAGATTAACTGGTGCACACCAGTGACTTGGCCATGTGGCTGTCGCAGCTGGCAGTTGCTCGCTACAGGGTGTTTGTAGAAATTGCGTTATGAGAAGAAGGCTGGATTTTGTCCCTCTCCCATCTTGCTTTTTAACCCAAACCTTAAAATAGAGGCTCAAATATGTCTAATGTTTATTTTTTTAAGCAATACACGACCATAACAGGCAGTGGTAAGTGAACATGCTGTAGTTCAGTGTGAAGCCTGGATGTAGGCTGCGAACAGAACACGTCAGAGAGAATCGAGAGACTCCTCTGGAGTTTGTTGTAAATACTGTGCTAGTAGGACACACAAGATTATGCAGCTGTATTTGGTTTAAACTCTCTGGACTTTTAGATTCTAGAGGGGAAATGAATTTGTTATTCAGGTGTAACAAGTTCTTAATGAAAAGGCAATTAGATAGCAAAAAAATGTCTGCTTTTGCCATGCAGAACTAGCTACTAATGGTACATTTGATGATATGCCTTGTGTAGTCGCACGCATGTGTGAGAATGATTGAAGACCACTAAAACCAAAAAGCCTGACGAGTAGTTTTGGTTTTTATAAAGCTTTTCGTGTAAAGGTACGTGAACAGCAGAGCTCACAAGAGCACAGGTAACTAACATAAGCAAGAAGTGATTCCACATTTAGCATTAGTCTCCTTTAATACTTAGGTGATTAAAAGTCTACTTAGGTGTTTTAAATAATTAGTCTGAGATTTTTAAAATTTATTTTGTTTTTCCCCAAAGTGCCTCATGTCCTGGTTCGTTCTGGTACCAACAACTAGCAGGTATTTGTATGTACTGGGCTGTGTTTATGCAGCCTTATTTCTGACTCCTTGTAGAGCAGGGTTTGTTCACGGAAGCCTCTATTATTGTCACGCCAGAGGAAGCCACGATGCTGGTAAACAAGCAGCAGGGTAATAAGCTGTACATTACATATGTTTTTCAGGATGCAACTTACTTCCTTGTGTTATTTCTAGAGTGGGTGTGCTTGCGCAGCAGGCAAGCATTGTTCTTGGGAGGATTCCTCATGCAATGGAATGCTAATGCTATTAGCTATTATATTAAAAAAAAAAGGAAAGCATTTACTTGAGTATCACTGGAGGATTTCATGCTTACTGTTAGCCATACAGACAAAACATCCTTGGTTGGGGAGCAAAGCCAGTGAAGAGGCTGGAAAGAGTTTTCTATCACCGTTCTCTGTGTGTGTGTGGTCGGTCCTTTGGTTACCAATAATTAAAGAGTGAGTGGAAGCTGTGTCTTCTCATCCCTAAACTCTCAGTCTTGCTCCCCGTTAAAACAATTATCTTCTCGGTTCTCTAATTTCAAATGCTGGGTTGGGGCGGAGGAGGTGAGAGAGAGGTTAAACTTAATTTCTTGGGACTGGCTGCTGAGCCAGAGAGCAGTTCCTTTGGGGCCAATTTAAACTCTTGGTCGACCTTGTAGAAGCCTGCAAGGAAACATGGGTTGCATAAGTGGATTGTGCTCATATGTAATAAGTAATCTTGTGTGGGAATGAGGATGTTTTGTGCTTTATTTTTATGCTCCTTTTATAGAAAAGTAGTTCATAATATTGCAGTAGCTCTTTTTAATTCTGGAGTTAATCATGTCGAAGCACGATCAGCAGGCTTTTACAGCAGTAGACGGGCAGCCTGATACTCCGAATTTCTACAATGTCACTTTGTTTCCTTACAGTGTCGTACTTAACAGTCACCTAAGGATAAGTGAGCTCTGCTGCAGGGTTGCGCTGCAGTGATGCTCTGGAAGGTGTAATCCTTCTCCAACTCATGCCACAACTGCCTTTTATGGAAGGCAGTCTAGAATTATTTTGCGAGTTAACTGGGCTTTCACCAAAGAAAGTGTAAACCGTTATTTTAACAAAATGAAAGCCAGATCAAGGACTGGACTCTCTACTGGAGTGTACACAAATTTTCGCCATTGCATGACCTTTTGGAAAATGCTTGATGTTGGTATGGAGTGGGCTGACATGGTGAGAAGTGATGTAATGTTTTCAAAAGCCTGACAAGTTCCCTGAAGGTACCAGATCTCCTGTGAGCTGTTGTTTGTGAATCTATACCTGCTGCTTAGTTAAGGTTTGTGTTTGGCCTCTGGGGATATTTGAGTGTGGGAGAGAGAGCCTACTCCTAAACTTGTGGAAATGTGAGACCTTTTGCAATGGTGAGGAACAAATGAGAAGCTGAGGTCTGCGTGGGTGTACTGGCATCCAAGTGGTGGCTGGCCACAGACTGAGCATGGGCTGGGGCTGTGGATGAAGGAGGTGGTGGTGCTGGGCTGGAGAAACAGGGTTGCCAAGAGGAACTTGGTCACACCTGCTACTTGCAAGGCTACACACATTCCCGGTACATATGCCTGACAGACTGCAGGCAAACCGTTGTGTTCAAATAGAAAAAAAATATTTTTCTTGCGAGTCGTGTGTGGGGCAGTTGAACTATTTCCATTTTGGTCTAATGGGGAGGACAGAATGCATATACTGGCTTTGTTAAATACAAGTTGGTTTTAGTATTCACTGTCAGTAAATGTACTTTCGATGTCAGTAGTCGCATGTGTTTGCCAGTGACAGACACCGAATTTTTGGAGTATATGTATTTAGCTGATTTATAGCACGAGCTTTGAAACAAAAGTAGCATTCACATCTTCAAGGGCAGCGATGCCCGCAGTCTTTCATGGCAGTGATGAATGGCAATGGTGAATGAAATACCTTGTGACTAATGTCCTTGGCTTTTAACTCCAAGCTTTCCAGGACTTCTCCTTGGAAGTCAGGGTGGATAGTAATGAGTCCTGGCAGGGCTGGCTTTGCTCTCTTACACCAAAGGGAGAGAGCAAGTGTACCTTGATCACAGTTTGGTGCCTGCATCTGAAGGGAGAATGAGTGCTGATCTCTGTTAATCAGTACAAAGCCTCCTGAAAAGAAAAAAAGACTTGAATCTCTCTTGAGTAGTGGTAGAGAGCAACTGAAGGAAAGTGTTTTGTTTGGTGTTTAGTCTCATGACTTTTATCCTTATTTTTAAAAAAAGGACATCTTGATTATTGGCACCTCTTTTTATTGGGGGCTTGGGTTCTGTTTAATTTTTATGGGTAAACCATTTTTTCGCTGCAAGAGTAGCCAATGATAGCCTTCTAAAAGGGGCAGCTTCTGCAAATCCTTCTTGATCTTCAGCACAAAAGAAACAGAAACCTATCTACTAGAGTGCTCCCAAAACTCGCCACAAAGCTGAGTAGGCACCTCTGTGTGTGTTTCCTCTGGTGGTGGATGTACTTGGTACTGCTCTCCTGGTGTATGCATGCACATGGACATCACTCTGCTTTTCAAACTTGATTGAGAAAGTCAATAAACTCTTTTCAGACGAGCTCTCCTTTATTGCCTTTCTCCTGTATTTATGTCAGCTTTTCTTGTCAGTGAGTTTGAAACTAATTCCTCTTCTTCCTAACATGCTTCTTGGAGGAACGTGTCCGTGTTCTGGTCTGCTTGTGGTGGTGCAGCAGCCGTGTTAATCTGACTGTCACAGCAAGCAGGGCTGAAGCATCTCTTAAACATCACTGTGTGAGTGAAGGAAAGGGTTAATGCCTCATAGGGCTTCATTCATTGAGGATGGTTACCATCACATAGCAGTGTTTCACTGCAGAGAAAAGGCCGGTGTGGCATTTACTAAAGACTGCCCCTGCTGCTTGACGTTTCAGCATCATGTGTGGCTGGATGCGCAGCCTGGAAAATGGGAAGAAATGAGGACATGCAGAGGCGAGGGAGGCTTCGTTTGAGAAGAAATGAGCATACAGGTCGATGATGTCCAGAAGTTGATTTGTATTGTGGAGTTCTGTGCTCTGTTAAGATTTTCCTCCTTCTTCCTTAGTTTTTCAGCTCATGTATAAACAATTATGTCTCTCTGCCCCCGCCTACTTCTTTAAATGGAGAACACAAGTTCAGGTTTACATAACGAATGAATCTGTAAGCAATTTATCTTGCGAAACTCCTTCACTGATATATTTGTGTTGTTTTCTGCTTGCTTGGGTGTGTTCCAGCATGGCACAGGAACCTCCCTGTCATTTTGACTGAGTATGAGGGAGATGTTACTTCCTCTGTTTCTTCATCTGTGTCATCTCAGGGCAGATGGGCTACGGCTTTCCTTGTGAGTATATCTGCTTTAAGCAGCTATGATACTCTTTTTTTGCCCTTCCCTAGTTGCCGGGGTTCAGTGTGTGTAAGAAGACAGGTACAGAGTGAAGGTAGTGCCCTAGAGACAGTGCGGGGCAGCCTCCACAGCCTCTAACAGTCCCTGTCCAGCACCTGGATTCTGGTCAGCTCTCGACAGGCCTTTAGGGACACCAGCTCTTTGCAGAGGTTAGTAGAGGGTTTGAGATCATACTGGGTTTGTTCAGAAAAAGCCCTTTCCAGCATCACTTTGGGGGGTTTTATTTGATAGTGGCATCCCAGTATTTTGTGTTACTCTTCTTTTTAGCAGTCTAGTTCAGGAAGTCCCAGAAAATATGGAAGCATAACCAGCATACTTTGGATGATTTTTGGGCTAAGTAGAGGTCTGGAGTGACAGATCATAGAGCCAAACAAGGCAGAACTGTTCTGATTTTCCTGAAGGCCCTAGAGTCTTGCTTTTGAGCATGACTGAGATCAATCTTTGCATCTCCCACATCACAGCAGCTGTTCTGAAAGAAGCATTTGGAATTCTCCAAGAAGCGTGTTTCAGAGATTCTTCACATTTCTTGTGTTCAGTGAACAGCTGCGCTGCGATAAAGAACTTATTTCAAAAGGTCATGTTTAAAATCTTAACAATCTTTTTTAAGAACTTGATATCTTAGCAGTATGCTAAACTTTGCAGAATTGGGAAAACTTTCTTCTCAAAGCTTGGACTTTTATAGGAAAGCATCCTCCAGTGTGCTGGCTTTCATGCAAAAAACTATCTGCATGTGCGTGATTGAAATCTTGTTCCTCCTGCAACATGAGCAGATGAATCTGTGTAATCATCAAACCTAGAGGAAGCTTCACCTTTTATTAAGTCTGTCTTTTGGAACTCAGTACTTTAAACTCAGTCTAAATGTAGTTTGATCCAGGGCTTCATTTGAAGTGAGCTGTGTTTGACCATTTTATATAGCATTGCAGTGTTTGGATGAGTCTGCCTCATCCACTTGCTTTCCAGATTCTTTTTTCCATTCATAATTGTTGTGGAGAGCTTTGAATTCTTGAGATTTAGGACATCATCATCGTCTGAAGATTAAATTTGTATTAATCTCCTTAATTTAGCAATGATATTTTCTGGGCTATTTATGACTATGATAGCATGTGTTTTCTACATGCCTTGAGTCTGCTGACATAAGTAATTCTGCAAACATGAAAGTTGATTTAATAGCATTTTCAGTACTAATTTTGGTAAACCTTCACCAGCAAATTATGGTAAATTTTCCATGGGTTTCGTGTTGCAATTGGCCTTTAGGCAACGCTGCCTAGTGTATTTCAAAGAAGAGAGGAGAAGGATCTCATGGACTGGCATGCCTGGTAGGGGATGGCAGCTTGACCAAAGGAAACCTGTCAGGGTTTCAGTCGATTTGCAGCTTTGGCAGAAGGTTATGAACAAGAACCAAAAATTAGCATCCAAATGATTTGGTGCACTTCTCTAAGCTCGCTACCCTCACGCCACATAACTGCAAGCCCCCAGCTAGGAAGCGTTTCATGTTTGCCTGGTCCAGAGGTAAATGGCTATACAGAGTTTGGGGCTGTGTGTTGGGGGGTAGAGATTCGTTCATGTTGGTTTCAGATGGTGTTAAACCCAAGGAGGGCTTTTGATGTGTGTCCCGTGCAGCTTTCTGAAGAGATAGTTGTGAGTAAATTGCGCCTTTGTCCAGCAAAGTGCTTTCTGATGCACTGACATGCACAGCTGAGCAAATAGCAAGACAGCGTTTTGGTTCATGAGCTCTTTGATTTTGCTTTTGCCCTGATCTTGGGAATCTGGAAGATAAGAACTGTGATAATCCCTTAACATTAGGGTCTCTTAATTCTAGAGGCAGCTGTTGAGAAGACCATGGCATTTTGCAGCCCTCACATCAGAAACTTATGTTTTGTGAAGAGATACTCCGAAGCCTGTCATTCCAATGTAACTGTGAACAGTTTTCTTTCCTCGCAGATGGAAATAGAGGTTTTGGAAGAGGAGGAATAGCAGGGTAACTGTGACTTCTGCTTCTGTGTTTTAGATAATGTTAAAGCAGAAGTAGATGGGCAGGTGCTGGACTGCAGGATGTATGAAGGTTTAGGGGTTTCATGCACAGCAGTAAAAAGTCAGTTTTCCTTTTACTAGCTTGATTTGAGACAGGTCTGGGCTGTAGCTATGGCAGGTAATTGCATTGCCCTGTAGCTTTGCACAGTTTTATTAGAAGTTACATTTCCTGTTCTACACAGGAGTTATGAAAATGGCTTGTAACAGTGATGTCTGAGGTTGTTTCTAAGTACATACAAGAGAGATAACAAAGCTTGGTTAGAATGGAAGTGCGTTTCAGGTGTTCTCTTATGAATGCATGCAGCTTGAATTGTTCCAGGCTGCCTGTCCTGATGACCATGGCTCTTAAGGAGGTTTCTCCTGCTCTGTGTGTGTCAGAGTCCGTTTACTCACGGTTCTGTACTCCAGACAGTAATACTCAAGCTGATGACGGGATTTCTGTTCACACTTCACAAGCATGCTGGCTGAGAGCAAATAATAGCCTTACTGTGCAGAAATAAGTGGAGCCCACAGAGAACAGCAGCTTCCTTCGGTAGGAGTGACCATGAGCTTGTTTCTGCAGTTAGTGTGTGTGAGCAGCTCCAGTTTGGTTGGGTCAGCTGTGCCAGTTGGGACAAGCCAATAATAAAAGGCAGTTTCTGAAATGGGAGTCTGACTGTTGTAGTGAATGGAAAACCCTCTCGGACATAAAAGTAGTGATAACTTACTGAACTTCACCTTGCCATCACCAGAGAATAGGGAGTTGTGATTGGTGTCTCAAAAAATAGTGAATGGTTGACAGTGGACCGTGGTATTAACAACACACCTTCAAGCCTCTGAACAAAAATATGCATTCTCATACGGAAATGCAGGAAACCTGTAAACTGATGAAAAACTGTAGTGTAGGAGTAAGATGTAAAATACAGAATTAATTGTTGTAGGATTTTACTGAGGGCAAAAATGCATAAACCTCTGAAAAATAAAGGGATATTTTACATGGGTAACTCAATTTTAGCAGCTCTTCCAAATTTACATTAAGCGTTCTCCTTCAAGGCTCAAGGCAATCCCCAGCTTGGGGAGATTATGCACCTTTCTCTGAAGCATCTGGCATTAGCCTCTGCAGAAGACAGGATATTGGATTTAAAAAAAAGCCCAATCTCATCCTCTATGGCAGTTTCTGTGTTTAAATACTCGCTGTCAATTGTGACTTGGGCAAAATGATGATATTTTCTCTCCAGATGTTAAAGAAACCCAAGGCCTAGCACCTGCGTTGGAACTTTCACAAGCAAATTAGTCATTATTCTTAAGAATCCCTCCTTTAGTGACATTATTGCGCGCCTCAGTGGAATCATGCCCGGACTCTGAGGTCTGGCTGATCAGCTGTGGCTTGAACTGTCCTGAGTTTCCATTTGCTGTTTTGGCATCCTGCAGCTGAGCGAGTCGTGCTACTTCACTGGGCAGAGAGATGCCCATTGTCCCTTTCTCTGTGCCAGAGATTTGTCATTCATGCTGATCTATAAAAGGTGGATCTTAAATTATTACGGAAAAGAAAATAGTGTATTTGAGGAGCTGGTATGCTTTTTGTTATCCCTTTAACATTTTTGGAGATCTTGGGTATTAGGCTTTTAAGCTGCTTTGTTGAAATTCATTTGACAAGGACTTGCACAGATGGTGCTTTCTGTCTGAAATATGACGCTTTTTAATTTCCCTTAGGTCATCTTGATGAATCTGGCTAGAATTTCTGCAATGGATATTTGTCTCCTGTATCTCTGACTTGCTTATCTGAGATAAAAATTTAGTCTGATAGGAGCAATATCTGGGTGCCTTTAATCATAGGCAACGCTAGCATACTTGATCAGCTGTTTCAGCCCTGGTATAGTCAGTAGTTTTTGTGCTATTAATGTGCCTGCTGTGATATACAACAGTAAGAAAACATGGAAATCTGTTTCTCTTCAAAGCAGAATTTTTTTTTTCTTCTTCAACAGTATTTTTCTGAAGAGCTGGCAAAAGATGATCAATTGAAAATGCATGACAAGATAAGGAATTTCATGAGATGCTTCTCTGTCCTTGACTTGGCCTGATATTAATGTCGTCTAGGAAAATCTGCCACATTTTGGCATCCCAAAAAGATATTGTGGCACCTGAAAGCTCCAAATACGCCTTGGGTTGGATTGTGGTGAAGCATGTGTAACACTTAGAAGATCGCATTTTTAATCTCATTGAATATGGCCGATCTGCCAGGCAGTGTGTTACAAATACAACTACTGGAAGTGGCCAGCTCTGCTCTCCAACATGTGCCAGCAACAGCCAGAGGCTGTTCTGTACCGCAGCAGCTGGGGTGTCTATGTGGGCTGGGGGCACGTGTGGAGAACACTACCACAGGGACCATTACCTGGAAGGGTTTCAAGCAAAATGAAAACCCCCAAAAAGAAAGGTGAGGAGGCAAAATAATGCCAATGTCAGGACTAGCCAGAGGCAGGCTGCGCCGAGTGGGTTGGATTTCTGACCTGCCTCTGAGTGCCTTTGCTGGCACACTGCTGGGGATTGATGTCTTGAGCTGGCTGGGGGATCGTCCTCTGACCTACTTCAGCCAGCGTGACCCCACTGGCTTAGCCTGGATCCAGAGCCGATGGTGCCGATGTCACCGAGCCCAGGGGAGGGGTCAGTAATCTCCAGCCAGGAGCAGCTGCAGGGAGCTCCCAGCCTGGGAAAGGGAACAGGCTGCTAATACCGAATGTGTTCTCAGTGATTCTGGTTTTGCAGAAGCAAATGTGGCCCCGCTATAGGGAATATGCGCGTGCAGCAGTGTCTGGTCATTTTGCAGTCATCTGGTTGAAAGCCAGTCTTGTTTTAACAGCAGACTGAGTCAATCCATTGTTGCTCCCTCCCACAAGGGTTTATATGAGGGTCTACTTAGGCATTCTGCATCACAAAACACTGTTTGAGTTCGAGCACAGTGTTGACCACTTATTAGCATTTGGAAATCTGACCCCAGAACTGGAGGGTGTAGGAAAAGGTTATGTTCCTTTGCCTCAAAGAAATATATGAGGGTAAATGTTTTCAACTATTTAAAATTGAAGTTACTTATGCAGAATTGTAGGTTTACTGATAAAAGATGTGTTTTTTTACTGTCCTAGGCTTTTGGACAGGCCCATACCAACCACAAGAAGGTAGCAGCAGATGGAGAGAGCAGAGAAGAGACCTTGATTCAAGAATCAGCTACCAAAGAAGAATACTACATGAAGAAGGTTATGGAGTTGCAGACAGAATTGAAGCAGATCAGAAATGTCCTTGCCAACACACAGTCTGAAAATGAACGCCTTAATTCTGTTGCACAGGAACTGAAGGAGGTGAGTGAAGATACACAGGGTGCACTGCAGCTTGGATTTGTTATGTTTTCTGATGCTATGTAACCAAAAAAAGGGAAGATTCTTGAGCGATTTGACAGGCACGTGGCTGCATGTTTGGCCATGCTGGTGCTGTGGGTACTGCACATCAGTTCCAGAATTGCTGCCTTAATAAGTGGAGGAACCTGTTTAGGCCAAGCACAGAGACCCTTGGATGTACTTTTTCTGCCTCATTCCCAAATGCAGATTTTCTTGCTGCAAAATATTTGTGGCATGATTTCCCTTTTTATCCCTTTTTCCTCCCTAATTTCTGAAGGTGTGGGATTATAACAAAACACTGAAATGCACAAAGAGAGGGATAGTAAAGTTTATAGTCTTGTGTTTTCTCTCATTAAGTGATGGCTTCTACTTTTATGTAGGTTGCTTAACATAATACTTCAAAGTAGCTTTGACCTTTTATTGTTTTACTACTGAAACCACACATTTTTAAGGGGAAGTAATAGCTGAGAAATTACTTAAAGAGTTTAATTACTTACAAAATCTGTAGCTCAGCAGAAGTCTTTGTGGCACTGGTGCAGAAATGATTGTTTCGAGAGCTCAAACCATTGCTTAAATTCAGGCTGGTAGAACTACAGAGACTGTAAGCCACAGATGGGTGGATTAAACAGTCAGCAGTTATTACTCCTGAGCTTTCCTGCGCCTTTCTTTGAAGCACTGGGGACTAGTCTTGTCTAGTCCTAAGCTAATCAGCTGGCCTCCCCTGCCAGGAGGGGAGGCTGTCCAAGAGCCCACATCTGAATCTCAACTTATTCCATGTCATCTCAGCTACAAGTGTCTCTTGTGTAATATTTTTAGGACATAGTAACAAATATGTGGATAATATTTGGTGGTAAAATCAGTGAGGAAATGGGAGTTACTTCTTTGGAGATGAGGGGATTCACTAATGCCTCTTGTTGGGGTGTGACAGAGAAGATTCGTGTGCAAGCTGTCACAAGTGATCAAACAGGCCAGTCAACTTCTCCTTTAACTTTGTGGAACAGAATTGAAATCAAGCCTTGTCCTTAGACAGGGAAGCAGTTCCTAGAAACACAGACACAACTCTTGTCCATGTTTCCCAACCTTTAAGACCAGCTTAACAGAAAAGCTGCCCACCCCAGAGGCAGCATGGTGTCTGTGAGGGATTCCAGTCACTTCTCAAAGTCTGCTGAGCGGCAGAGTTCCAGTTGCTCCCAGTGTCACTGCAACTGGAGGTGATTTTTCTTTCCAGATACTGCCCCATTCCAGTCACCTTTGCTTGGAGCTGCATTTTTCTTTATGAAGCCCTTGGAGGGCCTGTCAGTTTGCACGATTTCAGAGTGGATGTTGTCTTGTGCTTTGTTCTTCCACCTCCCCCATTTCTTCTTGTTAAAGGATTCAGTGACAACCCTTATCTTCTAATGGAAAAGTGTCTGAGGTTAAAGGCACTTGCAGAACTGATTAGCTGTGGGTTTTTTCGCGCCTTCTGGGCCCGAGTGTAATGCTCAAACAATACCCCACAGCAGTGTAGAAAATACTTTTTGATTCATTCCTGATTTTTTGAACTGTGCGTACAGAAGCGTATAAGAAAAATAATAATGCTAAAAATAATGCAAAAATACATAAATTACATCCGGACCGAGCAGTGTGACTAGAAGTCAGCTGCTGGACATGCTCCAAATGTAAAAATGGCTGTTTGCGGGTTGGCAAGGTGATGATTTATTGATTATTTTGATGGACTTGACAGTTTTAGGTTAACGGTTGGGGATGATCTTAAGGGTCTTTTCCAATATAAATGATTCTGTGGTTTTCTTCTACCCACAGCAGCAGAATATATAGGAGTTGCTGTCCTGTCTGACTGCACAGTGTTTCTTCCAAAGCGTCTGCATCCTTTTTTTGGTGACTCTTTCCCAAGAATAACACAAGAGGGAATGATCATACCTAGAAATTCTTACTGCGTGAAGAATTAAATCTTAACCTAGAATTAGTAATAAATTTGGACAAACTAGGCTTTGGCTCTTGATGATGATAATGACATGTAAAATCAGGTGTGAGTGTGTTTACTACAGTGGGGAGCTTGAACTGACCTGTGGCTTCATGAACTGATGGAGTTCAGAGTACCAGAACCCATGCCAATGACACACCTTGGCTTGACAGATCACTTTTTACCTGGTGACTTGGAGGCTACTGTGCAATGCCCAGGACAAAGGAGGGAAATCAGCTAGCTGAGATTTTTCTCTCAATTATTTTCATTCTCAGTGTCAAAGTACATGCACCTTTGTTTATATGCTGGGGAGTAATAGAAAAAGCAGGTGCTAAGGAGCAGGCTCCTGACAGTATTGCAGGACGGTAGTTGTGTTTCTGACATGCAGGCAAGGGCAGATTCAGACTGGTCCTGAAGGAATCCCTGGTCTTTCTAGTACCAGTGTTGCTCAGAGGGGCCTCTTGCAGAGCCCTTCTGAGACAGAGCTGAGAGTGTGAAAAGGCTGGAGACAGTCTCTCTAGCAGCAGGAACAGGGCCATCTGTGGCCTTTTGATTAGGCAAAATCACTTCCAGATCATGGTCTTTTTCCTGGGCAGGATGGATAGGAGGCTTTGCATAGTGGCAGTGTACTCTGGGTTGAGAGGCTGAGGAGTTTGTCAGGTAGAAGAACACTCAGTGGGATTTTAGGGCCATGAGCTCTCCACCCAGCACTTTAATACATCACTATCACTGTATGATTTTCTTTGGGTGAAGGTGTGACCTGGTCCAGCTGAGCACCTGGTCAGACGTTCCCATATATTCCAGCCCCTCTTCTCCTCTGTTCTTAAGGCAGAGGAGGAAGAAAGATGCCACTGAGTCACTGAAGCAATAAATGTCAAAGGAAGGTTCAGGCTCCTCAGTAGGTCAGCTCACCTTTTCTAGAGACTAGAGGAACTGTGAAACCTGTGAGAGAGAACATGTGCAGTGTACGTCTGTCTTAAGGTACATGAATATCACTTTCTGTACGAATAATAGAAAAATCTGATCTAGGAAGAATGTAGTAGCTTTAGCTTCTTTTTCCTGTGGAAAAATCCCACTATTTGGTCAGTTGTATGAGATCACATGGCATCCGATTGAATCTTGCAGCTTGCAAACATGCACATTTATTCGACAAAAAAAAAAATCTAAGAGTAAGCTGAATGCACAGCTTGCTAACAGCCAGTAAATCTAGGTCAGATCTCCTGTCTCTGGTCAGAAGACAAGGGAGCTATTTTTAAATCTGGCTTTCCTACACACATGGAAATAGAATTATTTTTCTTGTGCTAGACAAACAGGACAATACTTTCACACTGAATAATGAGCTCTTGCTGTTGCGTTGAATGAAATAGGCAGGGTTGGACAAAAACCATTCTTCCTTCAGACCAGACAGTCTCCAAAGGTTTTTCCAGGCATTGACCTCTGCAAAGATTAGATCATCCGGGGAAGAAGAGGAGCAAAGTAGCCTGAATGGTGGGGAAAGAAGCTCGCCAGTAGCTTTGTGGGAGGTCTTCCATTGCATTTCATTTACTTGGGAATGGGAAAAATAGTTTGATGATTTGTTTGATCAAGGCTTTTGCAATCCTGTTAAACAGTTTAGATTATCTGGCCAGAGGCTCTTTCTACCAAAGGCAAGAGATCTCCACTGCAGTTTTTAAGGAGATATAAAGAAGTGAATTCATGTCAGCCCTCAGCTTTGCCTGTGACCCTGGGTTTGTGCAAAGATAGACAGACAATTCTTACTCAGGCATGGAATATGGGATATAGCCATATATATCTATATGGGTATAGATACTTGTAATTTGCATTGGTGTACTGTAGTGTCTGGTTGCAGCAATTTTGATTGCTTGGTGTGCTGTGAAGCTGTGCTCTCTTTGCGGCTAAAAACAAGCAGACAATTTTATATAGTCTAATCTTTATATGTGAGGGAATTGTAATTTAAATTTATTAGGTGGTTGCTGGTGATTCAGTATTTTGTGTTCAGAACGTGCCAGATTCAAGTCTTGGCACATGCTCCTGCTGCAAACGTTTCCCTTATCTCAGTGTGCTGTAGGTGCCTGTTGGTACCCGTGTGGTTACTCAGTGGATCCCTGCTGCATGCTCTCAAGGACTGAGACTGTGTTTAGTCATCACTGACATGCCTGTGTCTGGCCAGGAGTGGAGAGCTTGGAGGGAATCTGACTTTGTAGGCGAGAGGCTCAAGCTTGCTTGGCTAGGCTGCAGGATGGGTGAGATCAAGCAGCAGATCCCATACCCCAGCTGGAGTGACAGGCTGCCTCTGTCAGCAACTAGCAGTGGTTTTGATTTAGAACTGTGGAAAACCATCCCATCGCATCATGGGCGTGGCTGCAAAAATACTATTTTTCTAGGCAACTGTATTCCCTGTTTGCCTATATCTGAAGCTAATGCTGTTAATGTTTAAGAGCATACTTTTCGCTTTGTATGAATTAAGTGTTTGAAGATAGGGATTGAAGGAAAATAATATTGGAAAAAATAAAAGCTAAGTACAGCAAGCCATTCCCATAGCTGGATGTGTTCCAGCTCATTTTATTCAAGTGTCTGTGTATATTCATGAAAGATCCCTACTACACCAACATATTGGTTTTTACTTCTTGTCTATTTCAAAACAATGGTAACTTTTTCTTTGAAGTCTTTCATTAAGTCCTGCATAAGTCTTGCAACTGAGGGAAGGGAATATTTTATGTCAACCAGTTTCTATTTTTTTTCTATCCGAGATCTTAGATTTCATTAGTTTTAACTCTATGTCTCTCTCCAAAACGATTAATTGTATCATATTTTCAACTTACTGCTCTGGGCGCAAAGAAAATGTCTGTTAAAAAGCAGCAACAAATACGTGTCCAAATAAGAACATCTGGAGTCATCTGAATCTGTCTTTCTCTCATGAAGAGGTTGAAGTGGAAACAGATTTGGGCACTGACTTCTGGTCTGGAAAACTTTTGCTGATTACTACAGCAACACAGGTGTGAATGCTGCTTTCCTTGCTTGTTTCTTGACTTTTTTCTGAGTCAACGGTGAGAATTTGTAAGAAAAGCAAGAAAACAAAATCCAATTATCATGTAAATGACTTGGTTTTCTGTAATTTCAGGGGGTGAGGGGAAGAGTTTCTGTTTCAATATAATTTAATTAATAAGTGCACATAAGAAAAGATACAAAATTTTGGAATTTAATTGTACTTGACCAAATCACCATCATTTGGGGGTTTGTTTTTCCAGGTCAACCAGAATGTGGAGATCCAAAGGGCCCGCCTGCGAGATGATATTAAGGAATATAAATTCCGAGAAGCACGTTTGCTGCAAGACTACACTGAGCTTGAAGAGGAAAACATCTGTCTCCAGAAACAAGTGTCTGTCCTGAAGCAAAATCAGGCAAGTTTTTCAACCAGTGAGCATAGCTTTGGTAGCACCAGTTAATTCCTCTGTTACAGTATGGTTCTGTCTCATTTGAACGTCCAACTACTTATTTTCTACCTTTGTACTACTTTTGAGACTATAAGCTCTATATTTTAGCACCAAGAGTTGTCCTTTTTGACTATTTATACACAGTCATAATACTTTATTGCTTCTACTTTGACTTCCAAGTCCTTCCACTGCCTTCTCTTTCTCTGATGGAAGCCTCCTATCTATCACCCTGCTATGTTACTTGGTTTAGTCCTTTTGCTACAGTAGTTTTTCAGTGTCTCTTTACAATGCTCTCCATCCATCCGTCTTCCATCTTTTCCCTTTTGCAGTATTTGGAAATGGGGTTGTTTCTGAAACATATGTTTTAATTGCTACTTAATCGTTACATTCTCTCTCCATTTCTGTGCTCCTCTTCTAGCTACTTTCAATGAACTTGAAATGCTGTTATAGTTGCTCTACACTGTCACACCTGTGTGACTGCTTGTCTGAAAGGTCACATTTAATTGTGCGGTTCCAGGTGTTTCCAGAGTTTTAGAAAACTGCATTCTTTGAACTTCTTAAGAACTTCCCCTGAGTTATCATTTGTGGAGGTAATTCGATTAGATGTGGCCTTTGGCGTGGTTCACTTATCTTCATCTGTCAGTGTGGGACTTGCTATCTTTACTCTTCGGGTACTTGTCAGTCCCATTGCATAAATAAAGCTCAGGGTTCAACTGGGAAAGTGAAGAGCATAGACAACAAAGACACTGCAAGGGCTGGAGCCCCTCTGCTCTGGAAACAGTTTGGGAGAGCTGGAGGTGTTCAGCCTGAAGAAGAGAAGGCTCCGGGGAGACCTTCCAGTACCTAAAGGGGCTCCAAGAAAGTTGGAAAGGGACTTTGGACAAGGGGGAATGGCTTCCCACTGCCAGAGGGCAGGGATAGATGGGGTATTGAGTAGAAATTCTTGGCTGTGAGGGTGGTAAGGCCCTGGCACAGGTTGCCCGGAGCAGCTGCGGCTGCCCCATCCCTGGAATTGTTCAAGGCCAGGTTGTACAGTGTGGATACTGGAATGCTGCTAGCAGGAGAATTTCTCAGCTTCTTGCCTTAATTCTGTGAGAATTTTTCCTTTACCACGCAAGTTATGTAAACAGTAAGATAGGTTTTGTAAATAACTTTCACATATGGTGTTTTTGTTAATTTCTGTTTTTAGTACGTTAGACAAATAGTCTGAAGTGGGTGTCTAAGGCTTTAGCCAGTCACCCCAGGACAAGTGTGAACACTGTCCAATAGTTTTATGGAACTAGGATATATAAATGGTATTGTAAATTAATGAAGAATTCATTCTCTTGCTAAACTTCCGTGTTGTTGCATCTCTGAATCCATGCTAACATAGCCACAGGACAGGGCTTGGAGCAACCTGGTCTAGTGGAAGGTGTTCCTACCCATGGCAGGGGGAGGAATGAGATGAATTTTAAGGCCCCTCCCTGCCCAAACTATTCTCTGATTCTACAATTCCATTATAATATTCCTAAAATAAAAGTTCTTGAGAAAACTCAATGTTAATACCATCTGTTGTAGTCAGCACATAGTAAAAACTCTTTAGGATTTGCTGCAGAACTCCTTCAGTGCTCTGAATGAAAGCTGCCCTGCCAAGCTAGATATGTGGGATATCGAATGTATTTTATTTATCTCCAAGGGAAACTCCATGTCAGCGTTTATTACTTTGGGCCTCGCTGCCCAAAATGGGCTTCCAGGTTGGACCTGTTCTCATCTGCGTATATTTGGTCTAATTACACAGTTTTGGGCACCCTGACATCTTGTAATAGGGACAAAAGGGGCTGTTGTACTCTAGATGCAGGCTGGAGGAGAGAGTGAGCTGGTAAAATCAAACCTATGTAGTTGGTTGCTTTTGGGTTTTACCTTTTTTCCTCATTCATCGTATTCAGAGCAGCAAGTGAAAGTTCCCAGCTCCATGTTCACATTCTAGAATAGCAATACTGGAGAATGCTGCCGTTCTGGGCTGAGCCAAATTTAACCTCAGATGCTATCTTGATACTTGCTGGTAGTTATCAACTGCTGTATGTGTATTCTGGAAACTTTGAAAATTGTAAGTTGGGTGTGGTTCACCACTCCCAGGTTGCTCTGTGTTGGCATCTAAAATTCATTTAGCAGTTGGCAAAAAATAAATAATGTGACATATCATGTAGTATGATTTCCTTTCTTTCAGGGTAAGGAAAAATATTCTTTCTTTGCTTCCTCCCTGCTTCCCCCAAGTGATTAAAAATTTTGCATTAATCGTTTGTGTACATAATTTCAGTGCAAGAGAGGTTTAAAAAAGTGCGGTATTAAAGGTAATAGATAGCATGCCATCAAACTTATCAATGAGAGTCTCAAGTGTAGAGTCTGAATTGCAGCTCTTTCAAGATGTGCTGAAATGATGATGAGAGAAATGCTAAAGCATTTTATTTTGAATGTATAACAGCAGAGCTTGATCACAGTTTTAACCCAGTGGTGTATTCGAAAGGCAGTGAAGCAGAGTGTCAAAGTGTACCTTGGTCATGCCAGGTTTTGGAAATGTGAAGCTTGACTTTGTGGGAAGGTTGGCCAGGGAATTTGTTAATCAAACAAATGTTTGCATGCAGTGCTAGGAATGCCTGTTTTGGGATGACTCTGTATCAGACACACTGTATCTCTCACCTGTCCTAATTGAACTGGAATAGATCAGTTCATTTGACAGTTTGGTTAGTGAATTTATTCTATGGTCTCTGTGAAGGTAAATTATATAAGCCATGTTTACAGTCATAGTGCTAAAACTAGACTCCAGAAATGAAAAAAATATTCTATTAGTACAATATTTAAGTGAAATCAAACGTTCAAAAGCAAAATGACTTGGTGCCTTGCAGGCAGACATTTTCATTAGAGGTTCCCCCCCCCCCCCCCC
>VXBT01011272.1:57559-85128 GCA_013400235.1 Oriolus oriolus
CCCCCTCCATTTGTATATCTCCAGGTGGAGTTTGAAGGCTTGAAACATGAAATCAAAAGGCTTGAAGAGGAAACAGAGTTTCTCAATAGCCAGCTGGAAGATGCCATCCGTCTGAAGGAGATCTCTGAGCGCCAGCTTGAGGAGGCCTTGGAGACACTGAAGACAGAGCGGGAGCAGAAGAATAACCTTCGGAAGGAGCTGTCTCACTACATGAACATCAATGATTCCATGTACAACAGCCACCTGAACATCTCTTTGGATGGGCTGAAGTTCAGCGATGAAGCCACAGAGCCCAATAATGATGAAATCATGAATGGATTTGAACAAAACTGCCTCAGCAAACTCAGCAATGGCAAGAACAGTACTTCAACACCCAAGAAAAATGAAAGCTTCCCTCCAGCCCCAAGTCTGGTTTCAGATCTTCTGAGTGAATTAAACATTTCTGAAATCCAGAAGCTAAAACAGCAGCTTGTGCAGGTAAATGGGTTTCCTAGAGAGCTGTGCACTTCCATATAGCTCCTAAAGTTCATTTGGGATGTAATTTCAGTCTTTTCAGTGTCTCACATGGCCACCATACTGTTCATACTGTATTTTTAAAGGTTTCAATTGATTTAGAATTTCAGGATGTTAAATATTTGTCAGTGAAAAACCACAGCTTTTTTCTTTTTCTTTCATTTTTTTTCAATGCAATGAAATTGGCAGTCATGTCCTTTCCGTGGTGGAAAGTTTTCATGTATCTCCTGTGCAATACTTGCTGTATCTACTTCATTTTGTCACTAGCAAGAATAATAGCGGTTTGTTTCAAAATTGAAAGTTACTCCAATCACCTTCATCAAAAGGAGTTTTGTACTTACATTTTCTGTAATTAGTTCAAAGACCATGAAGTCTTAATCAGCACCAAGCATTTCTGTGCTATATTTGTGCAGTTAGGAGGTTGGAGAGTTTAGAGCAAGGTACACATTTCTGCTGCCTACTAATATTTTGTCAAGCATGTTTTTAATTGTCTTGTATAATAAAAAGCCCTTGTGCAAAAAACTGTCAGAGTTTTTAAAAATGAGAAATTTAAGAGGAGAAGCTTGAAAAAGTTTTGGTATTTCTGAGTCTTTCGTGAAGTTCCAAGCTTTCAGCATAGACTAGCTGCATGTTTTCTAGAATTTACTTGATAATTTAGAAGATAGCAATAAACTTTAGCTTGTTTTTAGCTGAAAGGAAGTTGTCGCAAGGAGACCATCAGCTAGGGAATAAATGTGTAAAAATGTGCATTTTGAAGAGGAGCTAAGAAAGAATTGGCAATGAACACTGTACTTGAGATAATTTTGGAATACATTATATGGCCTTTCCCATAATGTGCAAGTGACTGGATTTCTATAACCATGTGGACCCTTGCCTAAGTTGCTGTCTCTTAGAGTAAAACCATTTAAGTGATACAGTTCCTTTAACATAGATGTCTGTGTTCCTGCATTTCAGATGGAAAGAGAAAAGGTTACTTTATTAACAACACTGCAGGAATCTCAGAAGCAGCTGGAAAATACGAGGGGGGCCCTCTCAGAGCAGCATGAGAAAGTTGGCAGACTCACTGAAAATCTGAACGCCATTAAGAAGCTCCAGGCCAGTAAGGAGCGTCAGTCTGCCCTTGACAATGAGAAGGACCGAGATAGCCATGAAGATGGAGACTATTATGAAGTTGACATCAATGGGCCAGAGATCCTGGAGTGCAAGTACAAAGTGGCTGTGGCAGAAATTACTGACCTGAAAGAAGAGCTCAAAAATTTGAAGGCGAAATACAAAGAATGTGAGTCTAAGTATGAGGAAGAGAAGAGCAGGTATGAGACTGAGAGCCAAGCTCTCACTGAAAAGATCACCTCACTGGAAAAGTCCAGTAGGCATGATAGAGAACAGATGGCCAGGCTGGAGAAGGAGCTGAAGAAAGTCAGTGATGTTGCTGGAGAAACACAGGGCAGCCTCAGCGTGGCCCAAGATGAGCTAGTCACCTTCAGTGAAGAGCTGGCCAATTTATACCACCATGTCTGCATGTGCAACAATGAAACTCCAAACAGAGTGATGCTGGACTACTACAAGGAAGGTAAAGGTGGACGCAGTAGTCCAGAGGCCAAGGGAAGAAGGTCTCCCATTCTTCTTTCTAAAGGGCTGTTAACTATTGAGCTGGGAAAGGCAGAGAATGGAAGTGGTGACAGCAGCCCATCCCCAGCGTCATCTTTGCCATCCCCTGTGTCAGATCCTCGGAAGGAACCGATGAACATTTACAACTTGATTGCTATAATTCGGGATCAGATCAAACACCTGCAGGCTGCTGTGGACAGAACAACTGAGCTGTCCAGGCAGCGCGTTGCCACTCAAGAACTTGGGCCGGTGGTGGACAAAGACAAGGAAGCTCTCATGGAAGAAATCCTGAAGCTGAAGTCCTTGCTGAGCACCAAGAGGGAACAGATAGCAACTCTGAGAACTGTGCTGAAAGCAAACAAACAGGTAACCGGGTCTTAGGGGTTTGAAGGTTACAGTGTCAGGGAATTAGGTCATAAGCAACAGAGAATTTATCTTTGAGGTCATTCTGCCATTCCCTCAGCTCTGTGGGGCTTTCGTTGCTGGTATTCAGCTAGTCCGAGGCTGAAGCCAGCAGTTCCGTTAGAGGCGCCCAGCTGTCCCACTTAAAGCCGAGCACTGGGGCTGTAACTGGCTTCAGCTTCTCACATACTCCTGAGAATTTATTAAGGTTAAGGTAGCTTCAATCTACTGTCTGTCTGAATTAGATCAGGTTATATTTAATGTAGGACATCTAAAATGAAGAGGTAATCTTATTTTCTACTTGAAAGAATTCTAGTAGTTACCCTTAAAAGTGTTCTGAAATATAATTACTGTTCTCTCTCAAACTGCAAAATAAAAGAGAGCCTTCCAAGAAGAGAATATGATATAAGAATGTGGTCAAAATAACAGAAGTGAAAGGTAAAATTAGTCTTTGGGGATTGGACATTCAACAACATTAGCAGTGCAGTAGATGAAAATAACTGCCATTAAAGCACCACATGACATGTTTCATCTTCTCTATGGTTAAACTGAAACTGTCTTAAAAAAAAAAGTATAATGTTGTTTAAGAATGAAATAGACACAGTAAGTTTTCTTTTGCACATTTTAATAAAGGTGTCCCAAATGTAAGATAGGCAGAATGCTATGAGGGTTAGAGAACTGTGCTAGTGATTGACATATGCATTTAAATATCGAGATACTAAGTAGATTGTTTTGTTCCTTTGTGTTGCTAGTAGATAGGTTTCATTATGTCTATATTCTGTAACTTCCTTAATGCTGCTGCATGGTTAATGGGAGTAGGAGATGGCTGTGCCTGTTCCCAGTGTTCAGAAATTTTATTTTATTTTATCTGTACAAGATAAGTTGACCACAAGTTTAACATTCCAGTACAAAGTAAATGTTTCATTATGTGAATAGTGATTAAAAATCTTTTAGCCAGCCATTTGATAAAAAGTTTCATTAGATGTTATGTTTCTGTTCTCGCTGGTAACCAACAGACTGCAGAAGTAGCCCTTGCCAACTTAAAAAGCAAGTATGAGAATGAGAAAGCAATGGTTACGGAGACCATGATGAAGTTGCGAAATGAGCTGAAGGCTTTGAAAGAAGATGCTGCCACCTTCTCTTCCCTGAGAGCTATGTTTGCTACAAGGTAAAGAATATAATGAGCTCTGCAAAATTTAATTCCTTGCTTGTGTGGGGAAGAATTGAACATTCTTTCCATCCGCCCTGCAGAGAGTGGAGCGCTGGGTTCTTTTCCCCAAGATCGTTGCTTGCAGTGTGTGTGTCTGTGATATGCTCCTATTGCTACAAAACATAAAGCCGTTGTGGCAGTATTTATTCAAGTTGGCTGAGAGATTACCTGCTATCCCTAGTTCTTGAAGCCATTAGCTCTGAGAAGGAGTAACATTTAACCATGCAAAATGAGCATTTATTATACATTGAAGATGGGACTGTGCTTTACCTTGATGATCTAGAAGAAGGTAAAGATGTTGCAAACATCTTGGTATTCTTAAGCTATCCATCCTGCAGGTGGCATCTGTCATTTCATTGACCTGTGATAGCTGATTTGGTTGCTTTGTCTTTGGAACTTGCTTCTGCTTCTTAGTTGTGCTTTGTGGTGTTAACAGACATAAAACCCTGCTGACACATAGAATCACTGAATCACCAAGTTTCGAAGAGATCTTTAAGATCATCGAGTCCAGCTGTCAACCCAGCACTGTCACTTAGCCCCTAAACCACGTCACCCAGCACCGGATCCAGATGCTTTTTGAACACCTCCAGGGAGGATGACTCCACCACCTTCCTGGGCAACCTATTCCAATACCTGGGTACCTGAACAGTGAAAACATTTTTTTAATACCTACTCTGAATCTCCCCTGTCTCTGCTCAAGGCCACTTCCTGTGATCCTCTCACTGCAGGCACGGCAGAAGAAACTGGCCCCGCCTCACTACCGCCTTTCAGGCAGTTGTAGAGAGCGATGTGGTCCCCCCTGAGCCTCCTCTTGTCAAGACTATACAAACCCAGCTGCCTCAGCTGTTCCTCATAAGATGAGTTTTCACGAGCCTTGATGCCCTTCTCAGGACCTGCTTCAGCCCTGCAATGCCCTCTTTGAAGTGAGGGGCCCAAAAATGAATGCAGTACCTGAGATGTGGCCTCACCAGTGCCCAATACAGGGCCAGTACACTTTATCTAAAACTGGTCAGTTTCAGCTCAGGGGGATTCACAGGGACACCCCTGGCAGTGTTCATTTGCCATGAATCCCTAAATACGTTCCAGGCCTTGCCTTAGAATGCTGTTTAATGTAACCTAGACGCCTGCTTTTAAGCTAACCCACAGGGATTGGGGGAGTCTGTATGTGCTCTGTGCTACTTCTTTCTTTTCGATCTCTGGACACTTCAAAAAAAAGAAACAAAAAGCCAAGAAGGGTTTTCTTTGTCAGCTGCTAAGGAGCACCATAGTAAGGAATCAGAAGGATACAGATGAGGATTCCTCATTTTTGGAGGTGCTTCTACGGCAGCTCTCACGTTCCTTGAGTAATCTTTGGCTTCCTGGTGATTCAGCCTTCCTCAGCTGTATTTATGCATAGAGTAAGCATGGAAACCAAGGAATGCTAAAGGTTGAACTATGGCAGTTTGTTCTGCCAGGGAATGGAATACCCTGTACAGTCTGGATTTGTCCTACTTTCTTTTCTTTCTCTCTCTGTTTCTGGAGTGTAATTAATATGCAGAAATTGCAATACCTTTGTTAGTTGTAGATCAGCTTCAAGCTGGGAGGAACTGGAAGCAGAATAAAAGTTTTCTGAAAGAAGCAGACTTAGGAGTTGTCCTGACACTCTCACAGGGACTTGTGGGTGAATAGAGGTGGAGTAAGCTCTGTTTGGAGGTGTACAACAGACTCTCCTGCCTAAATGAACAATTGTAATTTCTAAACTTATGATAGGCTTGGTAACTGTAGTGAAAAAAATGAGCCAGGAACAAAGGAGGACTCAAAAAACTGAGGATGGAGTGAGAAGAGATGTGGCCTTCAGAGCCTTTTGTCTTAGGAGCATTCCTGAGCCTTGCATGGCAGCTTGGCCTTGGAGTCTGCATCTAGCCTGAGATGGTGATGGTTGCACGAGGTTGTGAAGAGTTGCTCCGTTCTCCCAGTGTGCCCCATGTTTCAGATGCCACAGTAGCTATCAGGACCTAGTACTGCAGGTGGGGTACTGTCATCCCTTTCCCTCCTGATCCCCGGTCAGGGAGGGTTAGTAGCTCGGTGGTTGGCCAAGTGCGTTCCTCTCAGTGACTGTTTCATTTAAGTCTCCGTTTTCATTTAAGTCATGAAGTCTCCATTTCGGTCCGGTAAGTGCAAGTGGTGTTCTGAGGTGCTTTGGTGGAGATAAGTTCAAAAACTGTTTTGGGGGTCTGATTTTTAGTCATGTTTCAAATATCAGAAGTATGTAACAGCCCAATTTGTCCTCACTGCTGCAAACAGCCTGCTAAAGGAGCAGCTCTTAACAGTCTGCAGTAAGAGTTGTGTTTCTTCTCTGGCCGAGAGGTTTGCGTCGGCAGAGACTAATAACGAGTGATGGAGCCTTTACCCCTCCATGTTTGTTTCAATGTTGTGTTTAGGTGTGGGACAAAGCAGACTGCTGCACACATATTTTCCACAGGAAGATACTCATTTTGTTGGATGTAAGAGAACTGTAACAATACATGAGAGTTGGAGGCTGGGCATGAATATAGTAACTGACCTAATTTCCTTTTCAAAGTAGGTTAATCCTGCTAATTTGACAATACTATCAGCTATTTTTAATAAGTAATGAAAATACAGTAAGACCTCAGCTGGTGACAAGGGGAGGCTTGCACAACACAGGTAAACAGCTCCCAGCTCTGATGGACTGCTGCAGCACTCTAGACAACACTGTATGCCTAAAACAAAGTTGTTGTACAGAGGGGTAAGTCAAGTTATGAGTAATGTACAAAGAGCCCATATTTGCAGTTACTTCACTTGGGTCTTTGTTCAAGTGTATATGAATCAAAAGGCTACTTTCAAGGTGGTGTCAAGTATTTATTGAGTTTACTGTGCCCAATGTCATGCAATATTTAATGTGACCACCGACAGCAAGTAGGAATAAAGTCATTGGGAACAAGGGGTCCCAGATCAGGGATTGGTACTGCTGGTGGTATTCAGATCACTTCAGAGTGATGTAGGGAGCAGAGAGCCAGGAGCTATGGGTGGTTTTTCCTGGCAAAAATATTTAATTTTAAAAATACATTTCTTGGTAGGCTTGCATTATTTTTTTTAAGGTCCCATTTAGTAGGCTAAGAAAATCGAGATTTTTTTTAACACAGAGCAATATAAATCCCTACTTAAATGTAAGGAGGAGGGTTAGTGGCAGATTTGACACCAATTAATTCATCTTCCTCTAAAATATTGTCAGGAGAAAGACTGATAGCTCTCTGTGCAAGATGAAAGAGCTGCTCCCAAGTGCTTTGAGGGAACTTGAAATGAATATAACCTGTTTTGTAACGATTTAGCGTGGGAGTGAAGCATGATCTCCTTGTCTTGTAGGTAAAGATACATTTCTAGATTGCCTGTAAGAATTTGTTATTCAACCTTGCAAGCAAATCAGAGCACAGATTTCTTAAAATTGATTGCAGGGGGAAAAAATCCTGAATCAAAAGATGAGAAAAATCTGACTTAGAAGTTGAGCTTGAGGCTTGTTTTGGTTAACTTTTCAGTAAGGAAGGAGAGAGGGAGAAAACCGTAGATTTCTACTAGCTCTTTGGAGAACACATCTGAAGCTGCAATTTCCAGAGTACACTGCCCGTGCTAATGAAGCACAACTCCACAGGTTCATCCACCAGCAATTTGGATTCAAGTCCTTGAAGGATGGTTAGACGCAAGGCAAAAGGCCAGTGTTGCCATCCCTTCACATATTTGTATATAGCTGGTGTTGTTTTTAAAAATCTGGTTGATGTTTCCTTAAGCTTCTTTTTTTGTTGTTCTTAATTACCAGTAGTAAGAAAATGGGCAGCATCAAAGCCTTGTGTTCACTATCTACTTAGAGCTGTGAATGTGTGAAAGTACAACAGGCTTATATTAATTTCATATTCTTACTAAAAGTGTGAGAGCGAAATTATTTTCTTTCAAAGGTGTTTTTAAAAGAAAGACATCTTCTATTCTGATTTTATTGAATATATAGCTTGGAAGTAGCCTAGCACATGGCAAATGGAATTGTTAAAGGGAAGGAGCTTTTATTGTTCTGTCAAACAAAGCAGCAAAAAATACACAGAGAACAAAGACATGCTGCCATACTGCTGCTGCCAGCTAAAGCAGGTCCAGAGCCTGTGTCGTCTTAGATGCTTAGCAACATTGGCAACATTGCTGGGTTTTGGTTTGGGGTTTTTTTGAGAAAATTAAATTGAGAGTCAGCAAGCAGCATGAAGGAAGAAAGTGGGGCAGATCCCAGTCCATCTCTGTGTGCGACGTCTAGAGCCACTTCTAGGAAACTTCTTGCCCCTTGTTCCAGTAAATGATTGCTGTGCTTTTTACAGTGTAGTGTTCCTTGACCCTGTACAGTCATGCTTGCACCAGCACAAGGTTTGAGTTCAAGGCTATATGGTTCCTTTTCGATTAAAGATTTGGGAAAGCAGGTTCAGGATGCAGGATGCTGTGTTAACACTCCTGCCTCTCCCCAGTCGTCTCTTCTATAGGAGAGAACAGTTGCTCAGGTACAGTTAAAAACTGCAGCTGCATATATGCTACTGATAACACTTCCCTTTTGTTGGGAAGAAAGGAAAAACTCCCTGAATAGAGTTCTATGGAAAACAAAAGACCAAACAACCAATTTAGGTATTTGAAATAGTGAATACCTTGTAATTTCTAAGGACAGTCAGTTATGTTGTAAACTATTGTGCTAACAGGAAGCTCTATGAGATAATGACTTGCTACAATAATCTTTTGGAGTCAAAATCCTGGCTTTAATTACAGCTTGGCTCACGTAGGAAAGACTTCACTGCTTTCTAGGCTATGCCAGGCATGTGTGTCACCAGTCGGCCATTGGCTTTGGCACAACTGGCTGTGCTTGGTCGAGAGGCAGGAATGATACCAGAACGTACGATGGTGTGGGAAGTCCGTGCTCTGCTTTACTGCAATGGTTTTGTTTTCTCTTCCTTATCTCTTTTTGTTTCAAATGGGGTGGGGATGAAGAGATCTGCCCCCCTTGCTTTGGCTGGCCTGGATTAACACTTCTCTGCTGCACGTGAAATCGAGACAGCAGCAATCTTGACACTGCTTCACTGAGCTGAAAGTTTTGGGGCTACATTAACTTCGTGTTCTGTACAAAAACGTGGATATATTTTGATTCACAAGAAAGAAGCTGGAAAAGGGCAGGGGGAAACCTCCCCATACTTTTACGTTGCCCAAATCTTTTGGAAGGTTAATACTGAGCGTGAAACAAGGGGAACAGGGACAGATCACTCCAGTGCCAGATCATATTTTGCTGAGGCAATCGCATTCCATTCCTCAAGGAGTTGGTAATACTCGTCGGGGCATTCCCCTGGTTTGCAATAGTGGAGCTTGGAAGGAATCAGGTTTGAGGTGTGCACAGAAAAGAAAGCAGAAAGGTCACTTCTGATACAACCAGACCTTGCTTTTCACCTCTGATGTCGTGAGTGTGTTTGAAAGCTGGGGGGAGCCTCTCAGAGCCATAGCCTCTCAGACCTCCCCGGAATCTTTAGCCTATGCCTATGCCCTGCTCCCACCCCTGAGGAAAGAAAACACCTCTCTGACACTCTGGAGCAGCAGGGCACAGGGTCAGTAGGATGCTGGGAGCTGTTCCGTTTTGTGGCCACACCCTCTTTCTGGAGCTGGTGACACCTTCCCTCAGAGGGGAGGACTCTTACGCTTTCAAGATTATTTTAGTCTCTTCAGACTTCCCAGGGCTGTTTCAATCTCTCTTCATCTCCAGTGCTGAAATGGATTAATGGGACAAGATCTGGCCCTGAGTCTGGCTTCCACACCCTGGAGTGTTGGAGTTGGTGTAGGTCCATCTGAGCACGCTGAGAAGGGCAGGTGTTGGTGTTCCAACAAGTTTAAGGTTCCCGGGTTTGGGTTTTTTTTAAAAGAAAGACCCCTCACATAATTGGTTTCCCCTGGACTGCACAGTGTGAGAGAGGCTGTGAGGAACTTGAGAGCCGGATGCCCAGAGATGCAAGGGGGCAGATTCCTGTGCATGTGGGGGCCCCAAACTTCCTGGTCTGTAAAGCTGCAGTGCAGTTATAGTTCATGCAGTTTTATAGTTATATTTCTGAGTTACTGTTTAATCTCTATGTATTCAAAAATAAAAATCTGGTTTTTTTCTTTTTCCTATTTCTATTCCCAATCAAATATAATTAGGAATATAGGCGTAATTCTGCTATTTAAAGTCAGGGAGAGTAGAATTTGAGGCTTGATAGTATAAGTACAGCTGATGAATCTGCATATCAATGCAGTTTTGTTTTGTGGTGGGTTTTTTTCCAGTCTGCTTTATATTACCTAGTGATAAATGTCCCTTAAAGTCGGGGGCTTTTCCATTTCAATATTAAAAGGAACTTCTCTGCTGATATTTTTGCTTTTACAAAGAAGCTGTATTTTACAGACGGTAAATTCCAGCTGGTACCTATGAATATTTAGTTCTCTACCCATATGCATAAATGTTTGTGCAGTAAATATGCACTTACACGTAGACTTAAATTTTTGAAGTGGTGCAAGTTAAGCAGCTTCCAGGCTCAGTGACAATGACTGTAGATGGAGCAGCTTGAGGCATTCGTACAGCTTTACCACAGCCTTCCCACTAACTCAGTTCCTTTAATTGTTTTAAAACTGATTTTGTTGGTGAGAACACTTATATAAAGGCCACTTGCTATTGAGAAGACAGCCACTATTTATAGCGTAATCAAAGTAGGTTAAAGTAGAATTCTGAAAGATGCTTATTTTTAATAGTGCTGTTCAGCCACCACTGGAGATTTGTTACTTGGACTTTGTGTAAAGTAACAAAATGGCACAGTTCAGGTGCTCATCAACTGGTATTAATGGCCATTTTAGTACTGGCCATTTCACAACACTCCTGTTTGCTGCCCTCAGACCCTTTCCAGCCTGAAGCTTAGAACTATTGTGATCTCTGTAAGCAGAGACAAAAATAGTATGACTGCATGGGGTCTACTTGCTATGGGAGGACATCTCGCTGACATTCAGACGTGCGTACAGTTACATCAGGCTCCATACTTCTGCTCTCCAAGGATGCTGTTAATTATACACCATCTTGAAAGACATGAACGTTAAGTGCTGAGTATGGGATTTTAAGAACCCCAGTGAGAAGTAATTGTGGTTTTCTACAAGTTCGGTTGAAATTCCTATTTAAGAGTGTGTATATAAGCAGCTGCAAAGCTATCACTGCTGTATAGGCTGGACACAGGGGTTTATATTGGAAGGTGCTTATAATGGAACCAGGATCGCTAAAGATTGATGTATTTCATTGCAGATGCGATGAATACGTCACACAGCTGGATGAAATGCAGCGGCAACTTGCAGCAGCTGAGGATGAGAAGAAGACTCTGAACTCCTTGCTTCGGATGGCAATCCAGCAGAAACTGGCCTTGACCCAGCGCCTGGAACATTTGGAGCTGGACCATGAGCAGTCCAAAAGGGTGCGCACAAAGTCTGCCTCCAAAGCCAAGGGCAGTACCCCCAGTGTAAGTCACATTCGGTCCTGTGGAGATAGGTCTGAAGGATCTGTCCTGAACAACCAGGTGTTTTGTAGTGAGAAATATAAAATCTATTGTGACTAGGACACATGTCTAGAAAAACCATAATCTGCATCTTATTTTATGCTGTAACTGTCAGCGTAAATCCCCACTATCTAACGTCGCAGTGAGTTGACTTGTACTAGTATGTTGTTGAACCAGGTAATACAGATTGTATTATGGTGGTCTTAACTGTAACTAATGCGTAAGTGTGGGGATGCTATTAACAAGTTAATAGTGGAAAGCAGTTAGCTTTTTCCACAATTAACATGTCTGTGGTTTGCTGTTTATGGTAAGTGTTAAGAGTACACCTGATAGAGTATATATCTGGTGTTACTTACTGTAGTTTGTATAGCACAAATGTGATCCTTCCTCCAGGGTTGCAGCATACTTCAATAAATGCCTTCATAGGCAGAAACAAGCAGAAAACCTTCCTTGATACTGTGGCTTAAGTGGTGAAAAGCAAAGGTTAAAATTAGAGCTATGTCTTGGGAATGCAGAGCATTTGGAAACTGGAGTCAAACTTAATTTGCCTGTTGTAGCGGATGTTAAATACTTGGCTGTTGTATCACCACTAACCAAAGTCCTAAAGCTTTTATAGGCTATAAAAGCTAGAAAAAAAACTTGGTACATTATTTACACTCTGCGTCCCTCTCTTCAGAGGGATAATCAGAAGAAACCTGCACATTTATATTAAAAATATGCAATATTTACTCCATCCGTTCCAAATTTAAAATGTTAAGAGTGGTAGACAGTACCTCTTTAAGAAGTTATGTCCTGAAAGGATCTTTGTGGTCTTATGTTGCTCCTTGCAAGCATAACACTTTCGAAGGAAACTGTCTGAGATATCCTGTACAGGAAAGAACCTGTAGCCACACAATATGTATGTGTAGAATTAATGTGACTATGGTCTAGCATTGTTGGTAACAAACAGTTTTTCTCAGCTCTCAGTATTAACCTGAATAGGTAGCATTTCAGAGCTCTGATCATTTCTTTAAGTACACAGAAGATAACTGCATTCCGTATGCAAGCCATGTGTTTCACAGGGCTCTACATTAGAGGCACAGGAAATCGATCCAGGTCATCCTGCTAATAATGATTTATGAAGTAGCTTAGTGCACATACTAATCTTTAGAAACAAATAAACCTTTGTCTGATATTGAACTTTTAAGGGGCCTTTTTACCCACTTGATTACAATAAGTTTGATAGTATAAAAGTGTACTTCATAATTGGTGCCTACATAAGAGAAAAAGATTGAAAACGTTGCTTCTAAAATTATGGAAAATTTGTGGAGCACTGAAAGGCACAGTTGTTTGCTTAACCCAGAGTTTGAAGTGCCTAGCCTCAGACTTTATTTTAATGCAAAGCCCTGTTCATTTTGTACTCTTTCAAATAATTTTGTATGCCTGTAGTGCTACTAAAAGCAATGCGAGCCTGTGCCGGTGAGTGCTCAGTTGTGTAGTTCCCAAAGCCATTCTAACCCTGTGCTATGGTTGTGCTCCTCTGCCCGTCCCTGTCGATGCTCACAGCTTGCTCTGTGCGCTCTCAGGAGATATGCCAATGCTAACAGAAGCTAATAAGAGCATGGCTGGTTTTCCCACTGAGGAGAAACCATGGGAGATTTTGGCTTCCCAGGTATTTTTAGGCATGCTGGGGGGAAAGTCTTCTAAATTAATACAGTGAGATTTTAAACAAATGGAACTTTGCTACAAAGCTGGGAACCATGGAAGTGCTGCAGCCCAGAGCCAGAATTGCATTTATTGATCTTGAGAGGAAGAAAAAACCCTTAAGTGAATCAGTACTAATACATTTCTAAAACATACCTGCTTGGGGTTTAAACAAATTTCAATTCTGGTTTTAGAAGCTAGGCCCTGTGTGTCTGTTATTACTTCTTTTAGAAAATACTGAATTCTCCTGAATTTGAGCTTTAATATCGCTAAATAGCAGGTTTGATATTTTAGAAGAGACATCTTTTATAATTTTCAATCCTGCTTTTCTCTTTGCTGCACAATCTTCCAAAAGGCCTTTTTTCTTCTCAGTCCTGCATTAAGTACAATTTAAAAATACATGGTGAAAGCAGGCTTTTGCGTGCTAACTTTCTCTGCTCTAATAGACTCAGTAACAATTCTGCTTCCACCATAGTAGGGAGCTTTAACACAGTTTTCGCTGCTTCCATGTCTCTAATGACAGTACTTTTGCAAAATACTAATGGCAAAAAGGTAAACTGGAGAAACTAATTCAATGCATTGTTAGGTTTTTTTCCAAATTAGTTGGAATTTCAGTGTTACCAGACAGTAACCTATTGCTATCAGGCTTGGCTCATTCTTTCAGTTCCGAGTATGAACAATTTTGCTATTAGCCCAATAACCGTAGTGATCATTTTGATCTTCAGTCATTTCTGCAAATATTTGAAAAACCTTAAGAGCCAGCCTGACTGCTGTTTGAGTCTATCACCATTATGGTTTATCCTGTCAGAAAAAGAACTGAGGAATGGTGTAAAGTGACTTGATCCTGCTGTTTGTATTTTTAGGTAATATTTAAGACTGAGTCTTTTAATTCTTGATTAACAATTTCTTGAGACGTTCATTTGCTGTGAGTCTTTCATATCAGTCTCAATGGGTTGGGGTAAAGCATGGAAAATTCCTTAAGCCATCACCTACCTCTGCAAGCAGCCTCTTCTGAATGATTCTCTGCATAGGCCTGCATGATAACTGACCTGCATGTTTCTGGAGAACCTAAAGATTCACTGAAAACATTTCTTGCACACTCACTGCTTTTAACTTACGCTTGAAGAGCAAAGCTTTATTCAGTACTTGTAAGAATTCTTCTTTCTGCAAAGCTGTTGCTTCCAGGCTGAGCCCACAAAGCCTTGTTCACCCAGTGGGAAGGTATCTGTGAGCTGGAGTGGCTGCTGTTCCCCCAGCCAGCTAACAGACCCTCAGCCAACTAACGTGCCTGCGCAGCACATGGGGTTAAGTTTTCAGTTGATTGAGAAATAAACGCTGATATTTTTTTTTCTAATGCTATTTTATTTTTCCATTTTTCAGCTGTAGAGTAGCCCCTGGAGAAGGCCTTTCCAACCGTGCAACAGCATTTCTTAGCCCTCCTCACTCTGGTTCAAAGTGGTGGCCCATTGCACACAGAATGGAAACCACTGACCTGATCCTAACTTTTGAAAACCTTTTCCTATATACTACCTGAAACCTTCCCTTTCTGCCTGAAGCTATAAAACAAACAAGCTTTACCTATAAGTGCTGCAGCAGTAAGAAACCTTACAAGTGCTGAAGAAACCTACTTCAAGTGTAAAGCTCACCACGTTAGTCTGTGCTCTCCTAGAAATGTCGGATGGGGGAATTTACTTCATTGCAGATGCTCATTTTTTACCTGATTGTTAAACCTGTGCACTTTTGATATTTTTCTTTAGCTTCTTTAATTCCTTATGTAGAAGAGTTTATACAAATGCAGTGGTTTGTGCTCATAGTCTCTCTCCAATTTGAAACTTGTGACTTATGAATTATGTATCAGCGTGTGGCAGAGATTTGGCGGGGGGAGGCTCTAGATTGTGATTAGAAAAGAGTTTCAACAAAAAGCAGGAGGTCTGCTAAAATACGTGCTGTGCTTCAGCATCTTTTTTTTATTAAAATGTTATGCTTTATATGTTTAAATTACTGATTTTTTTAACTGCCATGTTCATTAAGAAATCCAGGGTATTCAAATTCTGGGGTTTTTTTCATATTGTATTATTATTCTTAGGAATAGTTCAATGTAACAAGAAGAAAACTTGACTTTGCTCTGGTTAAAATAGTAATAGGCACTTGAAAAATATTAAATAAGTAGTATTACCTATGAATTCCAGAATTCCTGGGTTTTAGGAAGTTGAAGTATTATCGATTAACAGAATTTTATACAACTATACCGGTTAAATTCCAAATTGGAATTGTTTTGTTACTTTTTCATTTTATTGTGCCAAATTATGGTACATTTAGAAAGAAAAATTCTGAAGTGGTCAGGGATAGGGTGTTATCTATCAGCGCCTTTCTGTCACTCATTATTGCCAGTAGTGCCTTTGATCATTTGAAGGGAGACTCTTAGAGTAGTGTAGGCTAAGTCCTGTCATTTAGGAGGAATGGAATAGCTGGTTTGGAATTTGTTAAAGATGTGGAGCAATAAGTGCAAAGTGAACTCCCGTTTCGCACATTTTTAATAGTAGTCTTACTATAGAGATTATATATTCAAGGAATTGTAAAAAATTCTGTTAGTCAATGATATTTCATCATGCAAATCCTTGCAAATTCAGGGGTATAGAGGGGAAAAAAAAAACAAAACCACAAACCTGAACAAACCCGACTACACTTTGGGAACCAAATGGACTCGTGTTGAACAGATGAGCAGGGTATGACCACGTTTATGGTATCAGTCTGGGAATGCATCGGGAATGTCGCTATCTGTGGGCGGTGTGCGGTGATGGGTGCAGGAACCACGGCGCTGTGTGCAGATGTGAACTGCAGCACATCGGGATCTCCTTTGCATGTTGTATCTAATTGTGATTTCAGCAAACAGAAACACAGAAGTGCATCAACAAGCCGTGCCTGGCTCTCAACGGCTTGGTGAGGCTCATGCGGGTGATTAAATTGGTACTTGCTGGAGGGGAGCCCTCCCACTTCTCAAAAAAAGTACAAATTGAACTAATGTTGACAGTGCGGAAAAGATTTCTGTTTGCTGGAAAAAACATTATTATTCCTAGATGTGGGGACTTGTATTTCCATCTTCTGTTACAGTATTGATTCATAAGAAATATTGTTGCATTTAAAATTACTACATTTGTATGTGGGTATTTATTTGAAATGATGTCAAAGTACTGTATTATGTTCTATGTGCATTACCTTTTAGTGGTGGGTTGGTCTCCATTTAATGTCCTGTGCATGTATTCTTGCCAAGTAACCTTTACACAGATCGGAAAAACGAAAAAGTTAAAGAAGAAATGTGGAAACTTCTTAAAAGGATAACTGTGTGTTAATTGGATAACCTTAGGAGGAGGGGTAGAGGGCAAAACATTGCTTCCAGATTAATAAAACAGTTTTTAATCTGGGAAAGCAACGTGCCTGCGTAAAGGTAGTCACATTGGCAGGAGCAATAAAAGAGAAAAGGAATTGCGTGTTCTGCCTGTTGGTTTTGTGATTTAACAAGGTGCTGGTTTGAGTAGTCTGCTGAAGGGATTTTCAGCCAGGGGCCAAATAAATACTAATTTTTATCTGAAAGAAACTGAATACTTCACATGAAGTTTTCTGCAGAACTAGAAAATTAATTATTTGTGCTCACATTCAGGGAGCACCATCCTCTCTTATTCCATGAGATCTTTGTGGATTAGTTTTGGCCTGGATCAGACTGGTTTAATGTGTGTGACTGAATAGCCTTGCAAACACTTGTACTGGTACAAGGAAAGTAAGAGTAGGACTAAGGCTATGGTGTCAGTGGTGACAATTCATCCTGAAGTTACATTTTAATTTCTCGTATACTCTCCAAAATACTCACATGCTCTTAGGGCCCCATCCAGTCTGGCCCTGAACACTTCCCTGGAAGTGTTTCCTGGTCTGGCAGTGTTCCCTGAGCACCCTGGTCTAGTGGGAGATATCCCTGCTCATGGCAGGGGTGTGGAACAAGATGGTATTTAAAGTCCCTTCCAACCAGTCAGGGATTCTGTGAAGATGCATTAAGCTGTTGTTTGTCCAGTAAAATTAGCCAACAAACTCACAAAAAGCCCCTGAAGGAGAATGCCCAAACTCTGAGGGCAAGGCTGAGGTTTGCCCCATCAATACGAAGATGTTCCTGCATCAGTGACTTCCTAATGGCCCCTAGAAACATTAAATATGGTTTTATACTCTAGTTTGGACAACTCTTGTTTCCCCAGGTAGGATTCTCAGAACCACTCTGCTGATTGTTTCTCTATCTTGTAGCAGTCAGCTGCATGATACCGGCTCATCAACATAATTAATAGCTGGAGAGCAAGATGCCAGTTTTTCCTTGGGCATTGAAAACACTTGTTCATGGGTATGCAGTGAACTAGCAGAGCATGTGTGCTGGGACACTTGCCCTGCTTGTAGAGGTGTGCATTTTGTCTAACAGGAGCTTTACCTGCAGGATGTTCTGCGGAAGAAACATGTAAATCCATCTGCGTGCACATGAGAGCAGACCTGTGAAATAGTTAAACAGGGTGATTCAAGAATGCTTTAGTAAGAAAGAAGAAGAGATAACAGTCAAAGGAGAATATTTATATTAAAAGCTTGTCTAGTGAATGGCTATTAAGTAAAACATTCATTTCTTTGACTCTTTTCTGTGTAGAAAAATCCCCTCCCTAAGCCCTGGGGGAAATGTTGCCTGTGCAGAGAAGGAGGGTGGGTTCAGCATTCCAGTTGCAGATGTGGCTGGAGTTAAGTCTCTGGGAGAGGAATCTGCCAGCAAATGTCACACTCCGGCTTGCTATGGAGTCAGTAATCCAGCAGTGATCCTTTGTTTCTTGCAAGTGAGGCTTGAAAACAAGTTGCTCACTTCCCAAAGGAGGAACAGGGCAGATTTCTGGATGTACTGAGATGCCTAAAGATAGGAGACCTGGAAGTTCCCATGTACCTGGTTTTGTGGGATGAAGGCAATGAAAATTAAGACAGAGGTGCTTTTCGGAGATCCCACTAGACAACATAGTAAAATTCAGCTAGACAAATACTTACAGTAGTTAGAGCTTCAAAAATCTATTCACATTCTTGTGGTTATTTAAAGGCTGGTGTAGTAGATGGACCTACAGGACCTGGAGAAGGTATTTTTGCATCCAAGAACTTTGAAAAAACAAGCAAAAACTATAAAGATCACCTTCGTGAGCTCATAACCAAGCAAAGCAGCTAGTCAATGTGATTATTCTGAGTATATTATTATTTTTGAGTGCTATTTTGAATGTTTATCTATAAAAGCTTCAAGAAAACATTCATTAGAACATTTAATTAGAACAATGAGGGCGTGGAATTGAAAACACTTCTATGAGCTGTGATGCTGAGGCTGACGTCTTTTTCATCGTCTCAGTATAATATGCAGTTGGGCTTTCGAGGTGTTCACAACCCCTCCAAGTTACCAAAAGTCCACAGCAGAACTGGAATTGCAGCCCAGGAAGGGGATGAGAGCTAAAGGTAATGTTTGTATTCTGCCTTTCCAGTCTAGCTGCAGAAGCTGGTTGGGCAGTAGGAAGCAAGGTACGAATCCAGGCTTTTCTCTCTTCCCTTGTATTGCTTACCCTTCTTAAAACCACTGAATGATGAACTTTCGTCATCCCTTCTCTGACTTGGGTTTGACTCTTCATTCTCTTCTGGACTGCTCTTCCTAGAGGTGTAAAATGAGACTTTTTTGCTGCTGTATTGTATATGCAGAGCTTGCTGTGTTAAGAACCCTGACAGAACATCTAGCAAGGGGGCACCACATGAATCCTCTTCCTGTGTTGTTTGTAGGGAGCAAAATTGTCGTTGCTGTTTCTCCCATTCCTCTGAAGGAGAGTTTTCACCAGTATCCTGTCTCAGAAGGGATATTTCATGAAGCAGAAGGAAAAAGCTAAAAAGCCACTACTCCAACCCCAAATACTTATTCATAGAAAAACGGATGTGTTTCTGTGGAGTGAGAAGAAGAGGAAGTAGCAGAAGGGGAAACAAGAAAGTAGAGGGAAACAGTGTGATCTGTATGAGGCAGATCTGAAAAATAAGAATGAAAAAAACAGGAAAGTATGCAAGAGTATGAAAGGAGCAAGAAGAAAAAAAAATGGCAGCTGTGGATGAGGCTGGACTTGAGCAACTTGAAGCAGCTGGATCTGCAGTGGGCATGGATTGTTTGGCATAAAGCCTAGGAAAAACTCAATTCCAAAAAAGCAGCTGCCAGTTTAGTGTAGTCTGGTAGTACAGACTGCATAGTGTGCATTTCTCCATCTTAAAGGGATCAGCTTAGCACATTTATTAGCTCCAGGGGCTAGTAAGAGGCACAAAGAGCATGAGACCGCAGAAGGAAGGAGCAGTGTGAAAAAATGAAGAGAACATGTGAGAGAAAATTATGTTCCCTGGCATATTTGAATGCTTTTGTGTGTGGTTTCAAAATGTCTCATGCACGTCTCCTGGATTCCAGTAACCCTTTGTTTTAAGCTTCAGTTGACTGATTTCCTCTTGAAGCATGAACATGAGCCCAGGTGTGTCCCAGTGGGCAAGAAGGCCAGCGATATCTGGCTTGTTCCAGCCATGGTGTGGCAGCAGGACCAGGGAAGAAGTGAATGCCCAGCTCACCTGTGCTGGGCATTGGTGAGGCCCCACCTGGAATCCTGGGTTAAGTTTTGGGCCTCTCATGACAAGGAAGACCTTAAGCTGGAGCATGTCCAGAGAAGAGAATAGACCTGGGGAAGGGTTTGAAGGACAAGTCTGATGAGAAGAAGCTGAGGGAGCTGGGTGAGCTCAGCCTGGAATGAGAAGGTGCCCCTTGAGGGATTTAAAAGATGCGTAGATGTGGCACTTGGGGACATGGGTGGCCTTGGCAGTTCTTGGGTAATGATTGGACTTGATGCTCTTTGAAGTCTTTCAAACCTGAACTATTCTGTGTTATTTCTTCTAATTAATATCTGAGTCAATCCAAACACAGCTATACTTACTTTAATGTCCATATCAAGTGTAAGCAGATACATCTGACTAGCCTCAGGTTAGGGTGCTTTTAAACACATTTTTAACTAAATTAGTTTCTGTGGTGGTACATTAAGAGAACTAAGTTTGGTACCTACAGAATGCTACCAGCCAAGTAGTGTGTGACACTACCAGCTTCCAAAGCTAAAAGAGCCCATGCACAGGAATACCTTACGCTAGTGATTGACACACTGCTGGGAGGTCTAGGGGATCTTTGACTTTCGGTACCCTCTTGAAATTATGCAGAAAGTCACGGACAGAGGGAAACAGAAAGGCAGTGACTCAGAGAGTCAAGAAAGCTTACAGGTCCAGAAAGGGAGCCTCGAGATCTGGGTGGGTAACATGACAGTTGGGTCTCAAGTGTTTTAGAAAAGCTGAGATAGCATGGTGGTAACCACATAGTGCCCAGTTCAACAGTACTCTTTCAGAGCCTGCACCTCTGCAAGTAATCACCATCCAGCCTGCACTCTGTGCTCAGCTGAAATGTGGAAGGTGCTGTTGGAAGTCGGGGGTAGTAGCCGTATGTTCACAAAACCAGGCTGCAAGGTTTGTATAATTACAGACTCTCAGAGCTTCTGACACAAAATACAAATGTTCTTCTGTGGAGCTGTTTATACTAGGCAGTGTAAGACTAGTTGAAGTAGTGTGAAGAAAATTTGTGCACATGCACTTCAAGAGACTGTAGAGGAGGCAGGAGTACAAGTCTGTGCCAAGCATGACACCTGCCCATCAAAGACATGACAGGAATGTTTGTCTCTGACATTACTGGCTGTGGGTTTTATACTTAGTGCCCAGCAAATCAAAGCATGACTTTGGACATAAGAGTTAAAATTTGTACTAGCAGATCCATTTATGCAGCATGGTTGGAGAATCTGGCCAGTACAAAGGTGCCTATTAATCATATTCTTTACAAGTCTGGCCACCAGTGAAGGTCAGAACTGCTTTTTGTTCTGCATGATACTTGTGCTGAAAGCACCAAATTTCCAGCTCAGTTGCTTTGTGCTCTGGAATTACCCAGTTGCTGAATGTCCAGAGCAACTCCCTGTGGAAGTCAGCTCGGAGAAATAACATTGACTGTGGTCTACATGAAGGGAGGAGAATCCGTGGTGGGAGTCGAAAAATAGTAAGAAACATAGAAGTGATGTGACCCTTATGCCTGAACATGCAAAATATAATTGCTGGCAGCGGTGTGTGATCAGGGAGCAGTTCTGGCAGAGAACACGAGATGGCAGTGCCAGACAGGGCCAGAGAGAGCCAGGCAGGGTCTGACAGAGCCAAATAGGGCCAGGCAACACCAGCCAGCGGGGCTTGTCTGCTCACAGGACCCTCTGCTGCTTCAAGGAAAATGGGAGCTGAGAGCAGATCAAAGCTGGTCACACTTCTTCCACGCTAAAATATTTTACTTTTGTCTCAGGAATTCTCCCCTCCACTCCTCCCCTTCTCCCTTTCATTCAGGTTTGCCATGGTTACCCATGGTTTTGCACAGCTCACCTTGGACGTATTTCTTACTCTTTCAGCGAATCACTGGCTTGGCGGCTCAGGAATATGAAGTTTTATGAATGAGTACCAGTGCTGCAAGTTACTACCCTGAGTCACGTGATAGACAATAATTGGAATCACAGTTGTGAAGAAATTATTATTCTCTTTTTTTTGATTGCTCTGGTAACCTAGTTCACTTCCTGAGCATTCGCCATTTTTCCGTGTGTCACATAACTGTTCTGGGCTTGTGCAGGATCTGTTGTGCACAGAACTTGCCCTGCTTGTTAATTTCAGTGCCTGGCAGGAATGGGTTGTTGGGTCAGCAAAAGCTGTCTTCAGCTGTGTGCTAGGTCACAGGTTTGATGGAGTGGTTGGCAACCAGCGAAGAGTTCGGTCTGCACCTTCCCCTTTGCCCATCCATAACTCCAAGCTGAAGAGCACTGCTTCAATCAGCATGGGCAAGGTTTCATCCTGGCTGCGTCCACCAGCCAGTGGCCAGGCTGGGAGATGTGGCTACCTGTAAGTGAGTACTTCTGCACATTCTCAACTCACTGGCATTGCCAGCAGGGGGGCTTTGTGAAAGGTAAGAAACCACGCAGGCACTGCCAAGGGTCCTGCAGCAGACATCATCCTATTGTACAGGGGGGAACAAAGCTAGAACTACTGAAATCAATCATTTTTTCAGAGTAAAGTTTTACTAAATATTTTGGCTTCAACTAATTTGCTGGGTCACCCTTAAGTAACGGAGTAATTGCATAATTGATGAAATGTATGTAGAGTGACATTAAAAAAAGATGAAAACTCTTTGACCAGAATTCAAAATGAGTCAGTGTTTGTTTCTGAATCCACATTAACAGTGACTAGGGTGACAAAAATCAAGTGCTCTTGTAATTCCCTCTTTTGTTTAAAAGCTATACCTTATGTCTGACACACCATTGTGGCATGTATTAGAAGTCAATGTTTCTGTAGTAAATTTCTAGTCTAGTGATGCCCAGAAAAAAATGGTATGTCCCTCTCCTGTTTGACAGAGATTCCAGTTTTAGTACCTTTCTAATCAAAGCAGCAACCTGACAGAACCTCAGTTTAACTGATTTCAGGTTACTCAAAACCTTAGGTAAAGTCTGCAATGCCTTTTAGATTATTTAATTTCTGAAAGGGCTTACCTCTAATCCTGCTCATTGTTAAAAGCACTTAGGTATCTCTGTGCTTTTCCCTTTGAATAATGGGATTTGTGTTCCTGAAAGACATTGATGGTGAAACTCATCACCGTTGATGCATCTGTACCATGTTCCATGATTCAATTCATAAAGCACATCTTGTTTTTGAAGATAATATGAAAGTCAGTGTTGTTTGAAAGTGTTTAACTGAATGGTGACAAGCTATAGCTCCTCATTTACTTTATAATGTGATACAAGAATAAATGATGAACACAGAAGCTGAAAGGACCTTCTGGGTCACTGAGTTCACCCCCACTACTGCAAATGAATGTGCACATCTGACAAGCCTGCAGCTTTAAGTAATCTAAAAATATAAATGCAAACCCACAGTAAACAGAACCTCATCTATGCACAGAGGTTTCTATAACACTACTGTGTTCTGTCATGAGTTCAGCCCTGGTATTCTGGTCACAGCGAGTAAACAGAGAGACACTCACTGACAGGTGAGGATTCTGCTGGCTGTCACATGTGTTGGCTGTTAGCTAGTGGTCAGCAACACCTCCTCATCCTCATCATCCTCTCCGCTGAGTATGGACAGTCACACATCAAGTGTAGCTTTTCCAGTAAGCGTATTATGAGTCTCCTAATGATCCACCCTCGTTTTACCCCAGAGACAGAAGTGAATGGATCCACCACTCTTGTAGCTCACTATTTTTGTCAAGCAATGGCAACAGGATTACTGTTTTTCCCAGCCCAGCATTTAAAAGATGAAGAATGGCTCTTGTGCTCTCCTTGGACACAGAGGACATTTTCAGTTGTGAAGATCAGGCTCTGAAAACAGGTGGTCCACTGATCATTCATTACGTGTTGTATGAACCTAATTCTGCTTTCAGAGAGCCCAAATAACAATGCTGACGTATATTACCTTAAAAAGATCTGAATCAATTTAAATGAAGAAAACCTGTTAAGTCATTATATAAAGAATACCAGTGAAATTAGAAAGTCTGGGATTGGAAATGCCTCAGTGTTAAGAAAAATTAATATTCAAGCCCCAGTAAATATTCAAGTACTTTACGACATGCAGCTAAAATACTACTCCACTCTGCTATAAAAATCTCATGCCAGAGTGTAAAAGCTGCCACAGGACCTGTGTCCCTAATAGAGGGCTGCTTTACTTTTATCTGCAGTTCCTTATTTCTTTCTTTTGTTCTGAGTTTTTTTTCCTCTGTATTCTTAGCTGCTCTGGTAAGTGGGGTTGGTGAATATGGAATAGACTTGCTTTTGCCTAAGGTATCATTAAAAAAAAAAAACCCAACCCAAACCCTACCTCAGTATGGTTTTGGCTTAAAAATATTTTCCCTTGAAAGCTACCTTTGATCAACCATTTCTTTCTGACTTTTTTTTTTCTTTTCAACTTTGAAAGCAATAGAATAAGTTTCAGTGCTGCCATAAAATTCAACCTGTTTTTATTGCATTTGCTGGTTTAATCTCATTGTAAATGAGAAATAAGGCAGTTCTGCTTTATCTGCAAGTGCAAAGGCCCAGCTTCAAATTCATGAAAATGAGATTGTACGAATACTCAAAACGTCACAGTAATCTTCAAATCTTCATTTTCACATGAAAAGTAGTCTTTTCAGGAAAGAAAAAAACTCCAATCAAAATTCCAAGATTTATAAATAAGGTCTCTGTGCACAAAGGAAGTCTGTGCTTTCTGTAGCGTGTCATATGATGGCGAAATCACATGAGGGTCACCCCAAGGATTACACGATCTGGAACAAAACACAACATGCATCTCCTACAGGAAAAGCATGTCAGGGAGACCCCATGTATTTGCAAAGCCTTGGCTTTTTGGTCTCCAGTGTCTCATTAAATCTAGAAGAGGTTATTCTTACCCTCATTAAATTTATCTTTCCTAGACATGCAATGGTAATCCTCATTGAACTGCAAAGCCTACCATGAAGGAGAATTACTTTGTATTGAGAGAGCTTGTCTTGCAACAGAATTTTAACGCAATATGACAGGCAACTTATTTATTTTTGGAGAGAAAGAATATTTGCATGAACTTTGCTACCCACTCACACTGCATTTATTGGTCCTTTTCTCTTACCCTTGCACATATGGGAATTAGGTACCAAGGCATTGAAAACAATTAAAACAAGCCCAAGATAAAGACCATATTCAGTGGACATTATCCAATGCTTCAAGCGTAAAGAAATTCATTGTGCTGGGTACAAAGTAGAATTCACAGCTAAGATTTCATAAAACTAAGACCTTCAGGTGCTCAGCAAGGTCCAGTTCATTGCAGAAGATTTCTAATCTGTTTAAGGGAATCTTCAACTTCTTTGAGACTAACACTGTGAATGGCAGACATGGCAGAAATGTTGACAAGGCAGACTTGTTTCTATTATGACTTCCTTCATAAGACATGAAGGGAAACAGCTCAGGTACCTGAGACAGTTATGTTAGAAGAAAAGGGCTTAAAAGAGATGGATGTGTATCTACCACCTGCCACTCAGTGAAAGGTGGCATCCCGTGCTTGTTACTCAGCAGTCACAAACTGTGCCATAAATGATCCCAGGATCATTTTGCTCCTCATGGTTTTAGAGGATTGGATGCCTCTCAATTCAGATGAGAAGAAAGCTCCAGTATTCAGGGAAGGTGTCCCAGCAATTTCTTTTGTCTTCTAAACCCAAATCTGCCCTCTTTTGCTCTTTTGCTGGTAGTGTCAGATCACCTTCTTCTTAGCTTTTATTCCTTCCAATCCCTAGCAGAGCTGTAAAGAAGAGCCCTTCTTTTCTTTGTTGCTTATCTGCTGAAACTTCTCTCTGACTCCGCACAATGTACCTTGGTTGGAGACATGGCTTGTTTCCCAGATGTAAAGAAATTGACACTGGCCCTCTGTTACAATTTGCTGTCAAAAGCAATGGCTACAAGTTGCTTAAATTGTTACCTTACTCCAGAATAACTTAACTGATTCTGGTCAGAGATACAAATTAAATGCTGCAGATACCCAGACTATAGATACTGTGTGCCTATAATGAAAAATGGTCCAATTCTCTAGGAAAAAAACAACCCAAAAACCAAACCAAACCAAAATGCTGGCTAGGGTGGGGAAAGAATTGGACAGGAAATAAACAGGTAATTTTAAAGGATTGCTGGTTATTTGGTGTTCTGATGCTATATCTGACAAGTTTAAATGCTTAAAATAAAGCTTGTCTCAGCTTCCCACTTCAGTAGCATGGACCTTGTTTTCATGAGAGCAAAGAACCTGGGACATTTTCAACAATTTGAAAGTTTGTTTCTGCTGCTGAATCTCCATTTTGCCTGACAACCATGCAGCAATGATTGGTGAGCCTGGATCTGTTCTGGTGAAAATACTGTAGAGAAGATGCACCTCATTGTCCTAAAAGACAGGACTAATCTAAGAGAGCCATATCCATTTGTACAGCAATAAATGTCTGAAATCATTAGTTGTGTATTAAATTTGTGTATGTATATTAGTGCTTTAAGGTAGGATTTTGAAAGTAACCGGTAGGATTCTCAAAGCAACAAGAAATCCGGATTGGTTCATTACTGATAAATCTGCTTTCTTACTTTGGTTTATCTAGACCATATTCATAGAATTGATCTACAACAGCTATTTCTTTTATTCTGGAACGATTAGTCCATGGAAATTAATGTTGGGGATGTCACTGCAAAACTGCTTTTCTATTCCACCACACTATTGAAGTGCTCAACAGTATATTTCCATACGAATGCCTACATCAAGATTGGATATTTCTGGGGGAAGGTAAAGAGCAATGATGAACTACTGGGTAATGAACAATAGACTAAAGCCCAACATAGATAACTTTTTATTTTATTGTTTTGCGGGTTTTTTTTCCTGAAGTTAAATGCCTTTGTGAGGACCATTTTACATGGTTTTCTGCTTTCAGAGATAAATTGCTTGATAGGGACTTTTAGGCTTAATACATTTGTTTTTCTCGGTATTATTTACTGCTTGTGATGAGAAGCTGGGATCTTAAATCTCCGAAAGCTCTCCTTTAAATATGTGCCTCACCTGAAGAGTCAGGGTTTCCTTCTGTGGAGGGAGCACTTCACCAGGGCTACAAAAGAGAGCATCACCCTCCAGCTCGGCTGCAGTCCCTCCTACCTACCGCGTCCTACTCCCTGTCCAGGCACAGAGTAGTAAGTCAAGTGGGCCTCCGGGTCTGACTATTTAAGCTCTTTTTTCTTGGAATGGTTCTGGGCGGTGGGAAGAGTCTGGCAGGGTTTGATCCCCCCAGACAAAATTCGTATCTAAATTGTTCTCGGACACGTACATGGAAGAACAGGTCAGTCAGAGAAGCCATGCACAGCCCGAGGTCCCTCCTGGGCCTCGGCATGTGTCCCGCAGCCGCTCCCAGCAGCTGCACCGAAAAGCTTTTGGCTCCAAGGGCAACAGCCGGTATAGAGCCTGTAGACCTTCCGTTTCCCTTTCTATTGCTTGTGACGTGATTTTGAGCTTCGCCCTGGGTTCGTCCTCTTTCTTACCGAAGGGACTCGTAAACACCTTCCCTGTGGCATGCGAGTGGTGAGGGGCTTGGGCGCCCCTTGCTCTCTGCAGCTGCGTCCCGGAGCCCACCGGTTCGCTTGCGGGGAGAGGGATGTGGTCCTCTGTTAGCCCAGGACGGGTCTGGCTCAGCGGGATCTCCTCGCAGCTCTGCCCGGGGGCCACGCAAGCGGCAGGCGCTGCTTCCTCAGGGCCGGGCGGGAAGGGGGCAGGAAAGGGTGTTGTCCCCCTCCCCTTGGCCCCCGCTCCCGGCCCTAGGGAGGGGCCAGCCCCGGCGAGTGCGCCCTTTCCTCGCCGCCGCCCCCGGGCTGGGAGCAGCACCTGGTCCCCCGGCAGCCGGGGCGGCCCCTCCGAAGTGTCCTGCTGCCGCCTGGGCTGGG
>VXBT01011272.1:85589-191703 GCA_013400235.1 Oriolus oriolus
GGGCGCGGGGGTCTCTGCGGCGCGGGCGGGGGAGGGCTGGTTCCCGGGCCGGCCCCGCTCCAGGTGTGCGGGGCCCCCCGTCGCCGCCTCCCTCCCCTTCCCTCCCCTTCTCTGCCCTCCCCTCCCCTCGCCGGCCGGCGGGCGCTGCCCCGCGCGGTCCCGCTGGCTCTGCTGGCGCCAGGGCCCCGCTCTGCCCGCACCCTCGGCGGCGAGTCCGGGAGTCGGGCCACCCCGCCGGGGGGAGGCGGGGGCCCAGCGGAGCGGAGCAGCCCGCACGGACCCAGGGGCGCCCTCAACTAACTTTCTTTAATTGATTTTTTTCTTTTCGTTCCCTGCCCCCGCGAGCCGCTGGCGCGGTTCTGATGCAAACCCATCGCCCTCGGGGCCGGCCCGCCCTACCCGCGGCGGTGCTTGCTGCGCTACCGACGGCCCCCCAAGAGCCGGCTGTGGGCTCACCCCGAGCTGCCTCCGCACACATACCCTGGACCCGGCGTCCCTGGGCGGCTCACAATGGCCAGGGAATCCATGTTTGAGTAAATGCAGCACCGAGTTGTGTAAATATATTTTTAGTTCTCCTAAAACCACACAAAATCAGTTCTGTTAAATACTCATTTCAGTAAGACTGCTACTAACTGTATAGATTAAATTTATATCCTGTCAATCCGTATTTAGGTACGTACGAAATGCTGAGGGTTTTTTCCCTCTCTCCTTTTTAAATACCTTTTGGAACTGTTAGTACACTAAATGTAAACCAGTTCCAGTTGCAAATTAGAAATCTCTGAACCAGAATGGTCTGTTACGTTTTTCTGGCTGTCTCTGTAAGACCAGCATTCTCCCGAAAAAAAAAAAAAAAAAAAAAGGGGGAAGGGGGAAAAAAAAGCCCTAAAATCCCTTATGTTTAGGAAACTGGCCACATGCATTGTACTGTTTTTTAAACCTCAGTACCTATGTCACATTTTCCATTCTGAATATTAAGAGTGGTTTAACCATGTTAAAAGGATATGCTCTACCTTAGTTCCATTGCAAGCTTTAGGGAATTTTAACACAAAGGAAAATAGCTCTGCAACATAAAAGAATCTTGCAGTGCCTGACACGCAGCGGCACCAAGGAGTGGGAGAGACTATTGGCAATTGTTAATGACCAGAATTGGTTTTGTTGAGAAGTATGCAGAATGGAAAGGAGTTATGTATGGCGACCAACACATTGGTAAAAGTAGTCTTGCATTCTTCAGAAGAAGTTTATTTTTTGTAGAAAGCTGATTTTCACAATGCTGGGAGGATGTTTTAGAGTTCAACTCCAACTAGCAGAGCTGTGTTTATAATATCCCCTGAAATAAGCAAGCTGGGTTGTTCCTGATTTAGCTTACTTGTGACCCAGTTCTTTATATTGTATGTGTTCTTACCTTAATAAAGCTAGATTAAAATGAGATTGAGTTTGAAGGTACTCCTTCTTTTGAAGAAATGAATACTTATTTTTAAAAAGTGGAAGTTCTCTGCCCTGCTTCTTGGGTAGGTAAAGGCTGGATCAACCTAGGAAAGATTATGGTGAATTCCAGAGCTGCTGAAGTTCCCCATCTGCCCTGGACCCAGAGATATTCAGGCAATCTGATTTCTGGCACCTCCTGAACTCCTTGGGTACCAATCTTCAGTACATTAAATTTTAGAGGCTGGTCCTCCCACATGGGTTGGAGCCTGCAGTAGCTGAAATGCCTATGTTAGCAGCCTCCTGCTCTGTTAGTGAAGGAGCCAGGGTTCTCATGTTAGTTGCTTGTAGACTGGTGCAGTACAGTGTATGTGTATGTTTGTGATATTCTTGCGTGTGGTTGGTGCTCTTCAGTGAGCTTCATTCCTGTTTTCAGAGTCAGGGCGCTCAGAGTAAAGGAAATCTGTAGAGCTGGCTTGCTCTTGTGGCTCTGATGTGCCCTGTTTGCATAGTCCTGACTGGAATCGTTCTTGAATGGAGTGGAATTGCTGTTGTTCAGTCTCATTTGATGCAGCTTCTTGCATTTAAAGGTGTGTCTAAAACTCTTGCTGAAATTGAAGACTGGACTTTCTCTTTCCAGAGGACCTTTGCCTCTTGCCAAGCGTGCAGATCTAAGGCCAGTCAGGCTTCTTCCACAGAGGCAGGGAAGAAAGGTGGGGTTGATGCTAGGTTGCCCTTTCCTTAAGGAAATCCGGTGTGGTGTACACAGAAATATTGACCGACACAATTCTTGTGGGTGTCTCCCCAACTCCCAACACTGGCTGACCTGATAATGTAGGATGAGGTCAGGACTGCAGAATGTATTTGTCTTGGAGTGTCTCAGAGGTGCAAGAGAGAATATTATATTCAAAACAATAAAAATAGTAGAATCATAGTGGTGATGGTCCTCATGGCTTTTGGTGTGGAACAAGCTTCTCTAGTGTGATCCAGAATGAGGAAGACTGTCTTAGGCCAGTAGTGGTGGAAATGGGATGCTGAAACCTTGTGACACCAGGAGGGACAGACTTGGGAAGTCAGAATCCCAGGTGATGATTTTTCATCACTGCATTGTTTGCACTGCAGTGTTTTCAAGGCAATTTTTGTGGCTGGGTTTTCCAAAGTGTTCCAATAGTTTTATACTCTGAGCTCCCTGATCAGGTTCAGTGCGTCAGGTTTTGAGAAAGCTTTGTTCTCAGACAACCTACGTGGGATAGAGTGACATGGGCAATGCTGCCCTCCGAAATATGCCCTAAAGTCCACCCGCTTCCTACTAGTTTTCAGTAAAAAATGAACAGCTAACTTCTGCAGGAGGTTTTGGGAACAGCTTTGTCTTCCCATGTGTCTGTAAACTCAAAGAACACTCAATGTTCCTGACTGAACTTGTCTGTACCTGCTGAACGAGCTCAATAACTACTGATGCATGGGTTTTTTTCTGGATTGTCTGTACCATTTTTTTTTAGGGATCTTGATAAGACTATTGGGGATCAATAATGGTCCTTCTTTGGTCAGTGAGTCTGACCCAGTGATTTGTGTGAGAATTGAAAGGGCAGGGAGTGTACACGCAGCAATGATGTGATTAATGCTTTGATTCCTCTGACTGTGCACTGGTTTCTACTAAAGCTATGAACTCGTGAAATGCTTTTGAGTAAGATTAATTTTCTTCTTCATGCTGTTTTGTTAAAATTTACATTTTAATTTTTAAATTTAAATTTTTCATTTACAAAAAACTCAATTTGAAACTAAAAGAGGTGACTGGTAAAACCTACGTAATGAATATTTCTAGCTCCCTGGATACAGATATTATGTTAGACATCTGAGCCATTGATTATGTAGATGTTAACTTGTTTGAGTAGAGAGAACAGTGGCAGATTAAAAGCAGTAATAACTACTGTGGTATCCATTTGTGTTGACATTATCAAATTTTAATGTGAAATTTGATGTTTCACTCAAGAGACGGACTATGAGTTGCGATTCTTACATAATGATGAATATTGATACTCTTTTGAAAATTGGTCTCTTGTTCCAAATCCTCTGAACTAGTTGAAAGTTCCTTTTAAGTAAAAAATAACGTGACTTCACATATTTCTCAGATGTAGAAACAGAGTAAACAAGATAGCCTGAGCTAAGACGGACTTGGGCATGAATGAGAGAGAGGGAAAATAAGAGAGAGTATCATTGCACTACTTTCCATGTTGCGACAGTTCTTGAGCCATGCTGTGTGCCCATCACCAGCTCTCAGGGCTCTAAGATTTTTTGTCCTCTGCCAACCCCTTTGGACTACCCACGGAGAACTGAGTCGGGCACCCCCAAGCACAGGACCCTGGACCTCCGTAGTGAAAATCCATGTGAAATTCAAAATAGATGTCTGCAGCTCAGTGTCGCATTCTCTGGAGCATTTGGGAGGCAGTCAAGTCACAGCATGGAACTCTGGCTGGTTTGGAGGTTATGGGTGGTGAAATTTGAGACGCCTTTGTTGGTGGAACAATAGTGAGGTACACTGGAAAGTGCTTCCAGGGGAAATTTCCCCCCCCCCCTCTACTCTCCCCACTCCCATTCCCAGCCAGCTCCTAAAAGCAAGGGTTAGCATAACTAGATTCGCATTTTACGCTTTCCAATATCTTAAAACTCTATGGGCCGTTGGGTTTTGTTTTGCAGCTTGTGGCTGTTCATTTTATCTGTGCTGCCTGCTGTTAGGAGTTCCTGAGACCACAATACTGAGTGTTTTCTTTACCTGGGTACCGGGTGAATACTGTGCCAGCCTGTGTGGAGATGTGCTGGGGCGTGGTGTCTCCGCCTGTGATGCTAATTGCAGTGATAGCCTCATGCTCATCTCTGCTCCCACTGTGGTGTGGCCGTTGCTTTTTCTGGCAGCAGTCACCATGTCCTTCTATGAGAAATACCCAGGTCTGCAGTTGGGGCCTGGCTCCTCAGGGTTAACTCATTGAATTTAAGTGGCATTATTGAAAGCACATTGCCTCTGTGGTCCCTGACCACTACCTCACAAAATGCTGTTCTCCCTGCCTTTTCTTCTGGTTCTACTGACTTTTGTTGCTATTTTTGTCTTTCTGTGAAAGCGTTTATTGGTATTAGTTGCTTCCTTATGTTCTGGGTTGGACCTTTCTTGTTTTTTGCCCGCAGTCAGTACCCTTGCGTGGGACAGAAAGCCAGTGATTTAACTGCTGTGGAAGGCTAGGTGAAGAATTGAGGTGGAAGGCTGAGAAGAGGAGGTTGTTGACATAGCATAATCTCAGTCATCTCATGCAGGACTCCCTGCAGGATCCTTGAGGGGCTCAGCCAAGTGAGTTCATCAACTCCTCATCTATAGTCCCTCCATTAACAGAGGGCTGAAATTCCTGCCTTGAAGCCAGGCTGTTTGAATAACCTTCCAGATATGGGCATGATTTTTCTGTCCCTCAGTCTTTCTTCTCTCCCTATTAGCATAATTAATTTTGAGGTTGTGAACTCTAAAATCTAATGGCTCTTTCACAGTTAATCATCAGCATAAAAAAGTGGCAGGGGTGCTAATATGGGATTTTTCTCCTTTGTTGAGACGCTTGGTACTGCCTGAATGATGTAATGCGTGTTAGTGGTGGGGCTAGTAAATCTGGCTTTACTGTCACACAGCATCCCCAAGAGGCTGGTCAGAATGACCATTGTTGCTCTCTCTCTGTACTCGTGTTGGGCACCAATAGCCTGAGAAGGATGTTTTGTGTCTTGAAGAAATATGTCATGTTACCAACTTTTTTGTCTTAAATGCTGGTGACGTTCTAGAGAGCTCAGAGTTACTAAAGGCAAGAATAACTGTTTCTAAATTTTTAAATTTCGTAGGCCTCTAGAGCACATTTGAATGTTTGGAAGTATTGATAGCTGTTCAGCAGACATTCCTGAGGTTGTGTCAGAAGCAGTCATTGAGCAGTGAATAGAGTAACGTAGAATTAATGGTCTTCAAGTCCGTTGTTAGTCATAGGAAAAATGCATCTTTTGGGATGACAGAACCTTCACAGTATTAACAGGGACAGAGCAGACCACTGGCCATTGCTGTGAGAGGTGAGGAGCTGTGAAACGTTGTAGGTCCTCATGCATTTCAACATGGCCATGAGCAATTACTTTACTGGAACTGCATTTTAAAATCCTGAAATGCCCCCTTTTGAAAGACTGTTGTTGTTTCTTATTTCTTCTTTATTAATCTAATTTGATTCTGCTTCTTAGAAATACTTTTGTTTAATGAATATTCAAGGAGAGAGCATTTTTAGGCTGGACTATTGAATGAATAAATTACACATTGTATTTGCCATTTTTGTCTCCTCAAGCATTTTGAATAATCTCTGCTGAAGTATACAGAACCACTGCTTTAAGTGTAGCTACCTTTACAGTTAATTTCGGGTACTCATTGAGCTGGTTAATTAATGTGAATGGCTAAAACACTAACACAGGGTCCAAAGTTGACACAGGTTAGATGTCAGCCTGTTACTGGAAGCCCAGCCTCTGTCCTTGGGATGGAGTATTTGGATACAGTGTATGCAAGCAGCATACACATCTGTACATGGCATCATGGCGATCTGGGTGTTGGAGGATAGCAGCCTTGATATTAAAAAATCTGATTTCTAGAAGTCTGAAGAACCCAGTAGTCCCACTATTTTTCGGAAGACAGGGTGACATCTAAATATCACTTGGATGTCAGAAGTTTCTCCTCTTTATTTTATGCTTCTGAAAAACAGGCAGTGTTTTATACTTCTGAAAAACAGGCAGGTGTCTGACTATAATAAAGGAATTTAACACTGGGCTCTAGTTTTCTTAAACTCCTGGCCTCTTTTTATTCTTTCTTTTTGGGCTTGCAGGCTCTGAGCAGAAATTCTCTCTTGGTAACTTAACCCTGAGCAAATATTTACATTAATGGAATTCTTGCTACTTCAGCAATCACTTTGGGCCTCGAGGTTGGAACACAGTGAAAGTTAATGTACCAAACACTGGGGCAAAGAACTGTGAAAGAAGAAGCCTCCAAACATGGGTTTACCATGTTTGATACGAATCTAAGTATAATTTGGTTGTCACTTCCAGAATGAGATCTACAGAGATGTTGTGGTTTCTGTCACTGGCCCCTTGTGTCTGATGGGGGCTTGTGACTTGAATTTCACCCACAGCTTTAAAATGCTAAATACAAATGTTTGCGTAAAAACTGAAGGGAATGAAGTAGTTGAATAGAAGACTGAGATAGAAAAGAAGGAAAAAGTGAGTACAGTGCAAAAAAACCTGACAGGGGGGTAGGAAGAGATTTTGAAGAAAGAGGGTTTTAAAGTAAAAATTAGTAAGTAATCTGAAATTTGTAAAAGAGGAAACCTGTACAAAACGCTCTGGGAAATTAACCTGTGGGCACTGCAGAAGTAACGGAAAAGTTCTTCAGGGTAACACTAACAGAGAGCTGAATAAACATGGTAAAGGAAAGAGTGACCTCTCTGCAGAACAGTGAATGAAAATACAACCAGATCTCAGCTTCCTGTGGGTTTGGTTTTATTCCTAAACTTGGCTGTTACAATTCAGCGTCATGACTTGTGCTGGCTGCAGTGTTTCTGGGAAAGACGGTGGGTGACAGTGTACTTAGTTCTCACAGCCTTTGGGGGAGAAATATGCAAGGTTCCTCATGAAGACTCTCAGTGGAGGATGGAGCTTCCTCACACAAGCCCACCTTGGACATGCCTTCAGAGATGTGTTTGGAGCCCCAGGGATTTGGTAGCAGTCTGGCCCTTGGGTCAACCATTGCAGCTCCATGCTGCTGCTGCTGGAGAGCAGGGGGGTGCGCACCCGCGTAGGACAGCTGAACACACAACCCAGTGCAACCTGTGCATTGTATTCCTTCTTAAATTTGATGGAAAAAGGGATTGTGCCCCCACAGGCAAAATGGTGCTGTCGGTTGACATGGTTGTACTGGAGCTGTGGCTCAGCCTACAAAAATTGACAGTGATTAAGGTCCAGCCCTCAGGCTGTAGTAATGAACAGCTGCATCTTGGAACTCTTAGGGGTTTGTATTGAAGTAACATGTATGGTTTTCCTATTTAAATTTTTTTTCCCCATTTTTTTCTTGTTTGTTGAATATCTGCAAAGCCCCTGACTGGGGGCAGATGAATTTTGCCTGGAGGAAAATCTCAGCTATTCCAATTTCCTGTTGGAGCCAGGTGTTCCACCTCTGTGAATCGCTCTCACTGGCTGTGGGAGTCGTTCATACAGAGTGAAGTTACCCGTGGAGGAACAAACAGTGCTGCCTGCTGAGCTCTCCTGGATCTGTTTTACTAATTGCTATTGAAATTCTTACAGCCTGTTTCTTGGATGTAGAAATGCAGAGCCGAATATCAAAGTTGGGTGGAGAAGTCCCCCTCTAATTATTGTGCAGTTCAGAAATGCATTTCCTAAAATTTTTTTCATCTTATGCAAATACATGTCTTGCTTTGCCATTCCTAATTTACTGGTGGAAGTGCAAGTGTTCACAGCTAGGGGAGAGTAAGATTTCCTCAAAATAGTAAAATAAAAATAATAATTTTAAATAATCCTGAGTCATCCATAATGTGCGGAGTTGTTGGAACTGAGTCTTCGGTTGGAGTTACGGCTGCTTGGTCTAGATGGTTGTGCAGTCAAAAAGTTGCTTCACTTGGAATGCAGAACAGATGCTTTTCTTATTCCCTTGAAAGGATAGTCTAGTGGTTTTTTGGTATTTCCCAGACCATGCAAGTCCCAAAAGTTATTTTAAAACTGCTAATCCTCTTAGGACAAAGAAACCGATGAAGCAAATTTTGAGGATAGAAGAGCTGCTGTGTTATTTGTCCATCTGCTTTGGGGTTCTGGCCACAGACTGAAAACCTTCGTAGCAAGTGGTTATGGAATAGCTGGCAGCAAGAGGTGGTTTTACTGTTTCTTTTCTTCCCCCTATACCCAATCGTTTAAAAATTGGATTGTGTCTTAAAGGTGGAGGGTTCATCAACTCACAGAATTCACGGCCTCCATGGAAATTGAAATTTTCTTATGGCTGAAAACAGAACTTCTAGTTGCTCAGAAACAGTATACAGAGTTGTGCCACTGTTTTACTTGTATGTTTGAAGTGTTAAAATGTTGTATCATGACAATATACCTGAGGGTGGATGTTCCACCTCACTCCTCTCTGAGAAGTGTTGCATTTCGGGGTTGAGCTGATTCATCCAAAGCTGTAAGGAACTCGCAGGTGAGTTGCCTCCAACTGCACAGTGTGCACTGTTTTATTGCTCCCTCTTCTCTCCTCCCTCCTTGCTGGATTAGGTTTCACCATGGAGAATTGAGCGGGATCTTGCTGAACGATTTTTGATGACAGCAGAGCCTCAATAGGGTGGTGGTTTCCTCTCTCTTTGATGGAGGGTCGGAATCCCAGGAGTCATAGGTGGTGCCTGTAATCTGGGAGAGGCTTGGTCAAATGCTCTTAAAAATCTTAAACCTTGAGAGCACAGGTTTTTAACGTGGTGGTTTGATTGCCCTACATCTGCTTTTGCACCTCCATTGCTTGGGTCTCCCAACCACAAAGGTATTGGCTGCCAAGAGTGTATTCCAAACCTGCCAAACACATTAGATTATCCTGTCTCCTGTTTCCTGATCTATTCCATCAGCTTTATTGGGTGAGCATCAAACTCCTGTTGAATCCTGGTCACCTGTTTGTCCCACTTACAGTGCCTGAGGAGCCCTCAAGTACTACTGATGGGGCTCAGCATCAACCTACCATTTTTTTTTTTTTTTTACATTTCTCGCTGTTCTTGGTCTCTTCCCTCTGACACATTCCTGTTCTGTGGAAGCTCCAGGATATTCCTGATGACATCTTTTCCCAAGATGTTTCTGCTGTGACATCTGCTTGGCTGACTAATAAAAATTAATAAACCCTGAATTACTGCAGTTTGAGCTGAACTTAGCCTTGATCTTCAGATCCTTCTGGAGACCAGATTGCAGAAATGAACATTTTTGTGCATTGCTTTCAGCCCTCAATCTTCTAGTATAACATCCAAAACATTGAGGTTTAGATAGATTGTGTTTGTGGAGTTAGGATAACTCTGTGATTGTGCTGCTGTTTCCCTGATATTTTATTTTATTTTATTTAATCACTACCCCCCCCTGAATTTATGGTCCTCTATCTTGTGATGGAAGAAGAGATCTTACATATTAAATTATACTTTTGAGCATGTAATCTCTTGGTGTAGCTTGAAGAATTCTGGGTGTGGTGATATGATAACAAAATCCATCATCACTGTCATTCCTTAGAACCATGCATCCCACAGGGAGTCCTTCAGGCACAGACTGAGGAGGGTCTTGGTACTAAAAGCTGATTTTTTTTATTTCACCAGGTGGTGGGGAAAATAAGATGAGACTTCATTTAACATCCATTTGATTAGTAAATCAGTATATTGATCTATCTTTTGAAATGCATTAAAGCTGTTTAAATTACATGTGCCTTAGTTTCTAAAAATACTGCAGAATCATCATTTGCAGTAAAGGTCTTAAAATACCTTTTTATGAAATAAAATGTTTTTTTCTTTTTAAAATGTTGATAAGAGTTTTCAAATAGGGCACAGTTACAAAAGGGGGAGTAGTCCAAATGTGATTCTGTAACCTCCATTTTGGTTTTGTTCGTTTATTTTTTAAGAGCTGAAAATCAGATGTTGGTTTAAGGATTTTTTAAGTTAATGCTGGGGATTGCAGTGGTGTGCCCTTGCTGAGGAGGCTTGTGGCAGACCTTCAAATCCAAACCCTTATTTTTCAGTCTGGTGTAGTGATAATCGCTGTTGTCTATTTCACTTAGAAGCAGAATAAGCTTTTCAGCAACTTTGGTCTTAAAAGACATGGCCCAAAGAAATTTTACAGTTTTCCCCCTGATGATTCTGCTGCCTGATAGATATATTGGAGGGAGGTCACACTTCCAGGGATTAACACAGGCTGGAGCAAGATAAAGCCTTGTCTGAACAGAGTAGGCAGTGCTTTCCCTGGGTATTGCTTCTTAGATGTCTTCTAGTGTCAGTGGGTAACCAGTATAGGACTGGTTAGAGTATAGAGCTGATCAGCCAGATTGCATGCCCAGAGATTCCCAGAGAAAGGGAATCTGCTGGAGAAATGCTTATCCAAAAGGGAGTTTGAACTGGAAATATGGTGGTAATATTCAAGTTACTGTTGGATTTATAATCAGAGTTCTGCTTAAAATGATGTTTCTTAATTATATGTATTTTTAGGTGGTGCTACAGCTGGGTAATAGATATGCAGAAATGTGTCTATTGAATGAATGTGTAATTAATGTCTAGAATAAAAGAAATATAATAAACAAGATGTTTCTTCATAAGGACCGCATCTATCACATAGGTTTGTCTTTTCTGTGTTAGCAACCTGGTCTAGTGGAAAGTGTCCCTGCCCATGTCCATGCCCCCATAGGGGGGTTGGAATGTGGTGGTCTTCAAGGTCCCTTCCCATGCAAACACTCTGTGATTCTATAATTCTATGAATATGCAGAAACTGGATGTAGATTGTCACGCCTCCTTGTTTTGGCTCTGACTTGTAGTAAGTTTGGTTTTCAGTGATAAAAATGTGTTGCAGAATCTTTAACTGACTCTTCATCTGACTCTGAATTTGTCCCCACTCCCTGCACCCAGCTGGCCTTTTCAAGATGTGGTATAGAGTCTTCATTTCAGCTTGCTGGTATTGATTAAACTGTAGTGTCCAATTTTTTTTCTCTTCCTTTCGAAATACATTAAATGCATTTTTAAGAGCTGGATGTCACAATTGCAGGATTTGAGGTAGTTTATTTAAACAAAAAACCCACAAAAACTGGAAGCCTGCATTTTTTCTACATTGTTATTTTTATGTTTATTTAATGGCAGTCACGATAAAGGGTGATTTACACAGGAGTTGAAGTGTAGTTCAGCTGTAGATTTCTACAGCAGTTTATGGATAGCTTAGAAATGTTTGTAGAGGCTAGATAGTGACAGCGTTTGGTTCTGTTGTCTGGCTGAAATATGCAGCATATTCAGTAAAGATATTGACATCTCTGGTCTCTTACTTGGAGTTGACCTAGATAGGTCAGTGTTGCTGCTCTCTGTCAGTCCCACCCATTATATCTGTCCTCTGTGTAGTCTGTATACAAGGGCTAAAACTGACGTAAATGCATTTTCAGGTTTTGTTGATTACTGATATTATATCGAATGTGGTTTTTGGTTTGGGTTTTGTCTTGTAGATTTGGGATTTTTTTTTTTTAACAAATTGCTTTCTGATAGAAATCAGGAGTATGACTTCCTTCCTTCCAGTCTGTTTTTCAGTGTTGACAATTGTCTTCTAAATGTTAGGTCTAAGCTGACAGATCCACACTCCATCAGGCAGACCTGCTTCTGAATATGTTCCCAGCACAATAACTACTCCAGAAAGTTAATGCAAACACCTTCAGTTTCTTCCTTCCCTTGACTTCCGTCATACTGACCATGTAAAAAGAGCTATTTTCATTTAGATTTGATTCGTTTCTCTGCGCTAGTCTCCGAATTAGGAGCACTCTTTAAGCTCTCTTTTGCTAAAGCAACTTGCAGATAGTTAGCACCTGCCTTTTGGGGCTGTCCATGTAAACTCAGCTGAGGTCTGGCCAGTATGGCTAACGGTCTTCTGGCCGGGAAGATACCAAAACCTTTGTTACAAGTACTGTTTTGAGGGTGTTTTTCTTGTTTATGTTGGGGGGTTTTGTAGGGTTTTTTTTGGGGGGAGGGATGTTGTGTCTGGTTTTGTTCGATTTTTTTGTTTGGGGTTTTTTTTGTTGGTTTGGTTTGGCTATTTTGTTTGTTTGGGGGTTTTTGGGTGTGTTTGGTTTTTAAGAAGACCTTCAAAAATAACATCATGTGTTGTATACATGTTGGAATAGCTTCATCCCAGTGGAGGCAAACAGCAGATCCTTGGCAATATGAGCTCAGCTTTAGTTTGTATTACACATTATTGGATCCTTGGATGGATTTTCCAGTAGAACAGGAGCATTATCTTCTGAGTTCAGGTAGGCTAACCCACTATTAAAAGAGGGCTTGCAGTGTTTGTAGATGTGGGCACACCATAGTTTCATATCATGTAACCAGGATTATTATAAACAGTGACGTGTTTTCTGCCCTTTGTACAGTCATGCTTAGTTTCATGGTGTCATAGTTTGGGAATGGTACTGCCCAGTTTAATGTTCCCACCAGGACTCCCAGACCATGCTCCACTCGCTCTCTCCCCCGTGGCAGCTGGATAGGAGAATTGGAGGCATAACAGATAAAGACCATGAGTTGAGATAAGATCAATTTACTGAAAATAGCAATGAGGTAAGAAAATTAACAGTAAAGGCAACAATAGTAATACAGAATGAACAGGAAAGAGGCCAACGATTCACACATAAGTGCTCATCCCCATGCAGGACCCCCAACAATACCTGACCACACCACACTGTGCCACCTGAAAGGAACCCGTGTCCCCATCCTGGGAAAAGATGTGAAGTGGTATGGAAGAACCTCTGGGTTTTACAGCAAAAATTAACCCTGTTCTGGCTGGAACCAGGACACGTTTTTTTGGGATGACACTTCAGAAACAAGCACTGATACTTGAGTTTTTAGTGCTGTAGTCAGCCTGCAATACTAAGCAGACCCAGTACAACAGAGGAAAAATACTGCCCAGTGTCTTGTTAGGGGAAAAAAATATTCTTCTGGGTCCATGGAGGTTCAGTATATTCTGTTGCAATTAGATCCAGCTTTGTAAGAAAACAGATATTTATTTTCCCCAGATTTAGGTCCCAAGTATGCTCAGAGATCTGAACCAAACATAGAGTTCCCTACAACTCATGTCATAAGTGTCCTCCATATTCAAATGCTGGGTAATCTCCTTAGATTATCTTTAAAAGTGTTTGAGGATACACATTGTAAAGTAATTTGACTTTAAGATCCGGGATGCTTAACAGTTAAGAATTGTCTTCAACATGTCAATATCATTACAGAAAAAGCCCAGGCTATTCTAAATAGTTTTTTTATTATCTTTTCCACTCTCTAATTATGGGCTTGATAGGAGTTTCAATGTTTATGTGGCATGAAAGACTTTGGTCCCTAAGAGCAGGAAATGACAGGAAGAAAACTGTTTACTGCCTGTTACACCCCTCTGTTCCAATGGGAAAATAAAAGTAGGAAAAAACCTTTTTTTTTTCCCCCTTCATTTTCCCCTTTGTCAGATGGGGATGCGTTTGTTATAGTGGAAATTGATTGAAGAAGTTCCTTTCCTGCTTGTGAAGTACATGGGTTCATCTGGAAAGACTAGATTTCTTTCCATTTGGGAGATTAGGAAAAATTGCAGCAGTCAAGGTATCTGTCATTCTTGAGGTAAATATGTTTTGTGATCAGTAGCTCAGGTGGTTACATGAGGGCAGGGGAAAAATGGGATGCTGAATAGTGGGGGAATTTGGGTTCTGCCAAATAAAGGAGATTTGCAATGGTCTTATTTGCTGGGGAATCATCTAAACTGTTGGTTCTGCAGCAGTTCTGGGGGATCTGCAGGCAGTCACAGTGGTAACAGAGGCTGTCTTGGCATCTTAAAACGGCTAATCAAGTCTGAGAGAAGAAAATAATTTTCTGCATTTCTGAGCTGTTCACCAGTGCTCTGCTGGTGTTACAGGAAACTCCTAATTGCTAATATTGTCAGGAATGCTCCCCTGCACCCCTCCCGCATTGCAAACTTGAGTTGCTACTGTGCTGCCAGCCAGCACTCTTGGCACCAACACTTAAGGCAAAACTAGAAAGACGTGTGTTTAAGGAATCTGTAAGATGTATGTCAGGAAAAGGTTCGTTTGCTAGAAGCTGGTGTAGTGGTGGAATTACATCTTTTTGTATTGAAAAAAGTGGCATTAGATTGAGTCCGCAGAAGACCACAGATCTGCTTCCCTGGAAAAAGTGGGTGTTGTAGGAAAATCAAGATACAGCCCTGCTAATTCTCGTAAATCTCTCAGCTTCTTTCCATGCTCCTAAACACAGGGTTTGCAATCCCTAATGGGGCATGAGGACTCCTCACTGAAGTGGCTTTACTTGGCACTGCGGTAAGACATTCTGGTGCCTTGAGCCGTAACACAGCTTAATTTTGGCATCGTTGCTGCCTTGCAGTTTGTGGAGGAGGGCTCCTCTTATTATATATGCAGAGTTTGGAGTTTTTTATTCTGCTAGGACTAATAGCAAGACCATATCTTTACCTTGGAACACTAGAGGTAAACGCATGGTATATTGCAGTATACTGATTTTTTTTTTTTTTTTTTTTAACAACTGTATTAACCTCTTTAGTTACCTAGAGCACATTTAGATTTCACCCAAAACAACTAGGCATGGAACCTGGAAGTTACTGAGAGGTAAGGCGCTGCTAGTGTGTTCTGGCTTTCTCCGCAGTTAGGCAGACCATGTTTTGCACTTGGTTACTTGATGGTTTCTAATCAGGAGAATCAGAAACTTGTCCTGTTTCAAGTACTGACTTACACTGTATAATTGAAATGACTGAACTTTTAGATGTTAGTATACAGTGCTTACACCGACTGAATCAGCTACCTATGAATTGAGCTTTGAGGAAGTGCTTTTTTGGTCTTTGTTGGTTCAGTTGGACCTCTGACAGCAACTGAGAAAGTCAAGAAGAGGATTGGCTTTGTTTCCTCTGATCTCCTGAAGCTTTTTGTCTCTTCCGTCCTTCATCTTGGTCAGTTGAGGACCTTATCTGGAGTCTGTAAAAAAGAGGATTGGGTTGTTTAGCTGTCTGGAAAACCCTGTTGGACTTGGTTCAGCTTTAAAGCTGTCCAAAAGTTCAGGCTGGATCTAGGCTAGTGTGTTACCAGCAAGACACTCTTTGCATGAAGAACTGGTGGTGTTTAAGGTTTCAGCTTGATCCAGAGTACATAGACACACGGTCTCCCTTGCAGCCAGATGGATCTGCTCTCTATCTGCAGCATCGGCATTTATTAGTGGCAGCTGTGACTTGGGATGCAGAGGTAAGCAGTCTCTTACAAACCTTTTCTCAGTGGGTGCTGCCTGTTAGAAATTCCTGCTGAGAAGTCTGCTCTCACATTCTCCTGGATAGACTGGACTTTGTGGTTGCCTTCTCTCTTGTGTCAGGTTTGGGGGAAGACTGGATTTGGCTTGTAAGGGAGCAGTATAAAAAATTCTTGGAGTATTTTTTTTCTGATTCAGGTGTGGGAAGCAGTTACAGTTGACATTATTCCGCTTAGGATGTATTCTTAGTTTTTAATATTTTGTGGTAGCTTTTGCTTATGTAAAATGTTCACTTTGAGGTTAAAAATATCAAAGAAAGGAAAAATAGCTCATATTTGCTATGTCTACATCAGTAGCTACTGCAGCCTATAGAATTGGATCTGTGGAAGGAAGGGGGTGCTGAGGACCACCATCTGCCCTGGATGTGAGTCTGAAGGGCTTTTACACTAGGTCAGCTCATGGTAGGCCCTGAAAAACCACATGCCTGTCAGCTGCTGCTGTGTGCTTGACGCACTCACTGAATGAATCTCCTCTCAAGATAGACCAGGTCATACGCTCCAAGACTGCTGAGCTACAAACCAAAACACAGTAGCATGAAGCGAGTTGGGAGATAGCTTCAAAGGAGCTCTCTGGTTAGCACTAAATGGGGAAGGTGACACATCCCTTGTCAGCCCCTGGAAAACGTGCACAGCGGAGTTTGACAGCCAGTTTGGTGGGGCCATGCCTCAAGGCTCAAACTGAGCCTTGGCCAATTTTCTCTTTGATCCCACACAGGAAAGAAGTGTCAGAGAGCAGATAAATTCTGTGTTTGTGAGGTATCCTTTGCTCATCAAATTGACTTTGGATAATGATGAAGTTGATGGACTCTGACTTCATAACACAGAACAACCGCGTCTAACACATAACTCAGCCACTAGACCAAAAAATCTAAAGTAGGAGAACCTCAATCCATCCCACTCCCCTTCTGGTTTGATGGCAGTGACAGCTAGAGATGCCCAGAGCCTGGAGAGAGATCACAGGTCAGCAGGAGAGCACCTGCAGGGCAGTGCAAAGGAATTCCAACCACTCCAGCCAGTAGATTGGCTTCACTGGGGCCCAGCTTAAATTCCTCTACGCATGTGAATACAGCATGGCAAATACACAAGAGGAGTTAAAAGCATGCAGTCCTATGATTGTACTAGCTGGGGCTGGAGCCGGGCTGTGAGAGCTGGGGGTGTTCAAACTGGAGAAGAGAAGGCTCTCAGGAGACCTTAGAGCTCCTTCCAGTGCCTAAAGAGTCTCTAAGAGGTTTAGAGTAGGACTTCGGACAAGGGCCTGGAGTGACAGGACAAGGAGCAATGGCCTCTGACTGCCAGAGGGCAGGGTTAGATGGGATATTGGGAAGAAATTCTTGGCTGTGAGAGTAGTGAGGCCCTGGCACATGTTGCCCAGAGAAGCTGTGGCTGCCCCATCCCTGAAAGTGCCCAAGGCCAGTTGGAGAGAGCTTAGAGCAACCTGGGATAGTGGAAGATGTCCCTGCCAGTGGCAGCAGCATCTTGTTGAAATGAGACAATCTTTAAAATCCCATTGAGCCCAAATCATTCTAGGACCTTGACAAACAGAGCCATGCTGTGGAGGCTGGACTGTCCTCTCTGGCAATTGGCTTTTGCCATGATTTCACACAATTAAAACTTGCTTTAGTGCCATCAGCAGCCATGACCTTCCACAATAAACAATTAAATTGTTTGAAAGGCCAGGAAGATGCTACTGGTTTTTCTGCTTTGTAAGTTGATCAACACTTGTCTTCTTCCTATAAACTGGAGTGTTTCCTGGAGGTATGTGCCCCATTGTTTTCTTATCAAGATTGCTAAATATATTTCAAAATCAATGTCTTTAAAGCAACACACTCATTGGAGGGGGGATTACTTTTCAAATTGAAGCATTAAAACTGATAGAAAATAATCTTTTTGTAATGATCCTGGCAAAGGCTCCTTTTTTTGTTTTGTTTTGGTTGGTTGGTTTGGTTTTTTAAATTTTATTATTAGTTGTCTCCAGGAGCTTCATTATTATGAGCTTCTTGTAATCTCTCTTTGTCTTCTTGGCTTGGTCTCTTATTTCTCTTTAGCGATAAGAAAGGAGATGTCTGTTTCTTCAAATCATGATATCAGAGTGGATTAATGTCGGTTGAGAGAGGAGGACAGAACATGTGCTTCCAAGGCACAGCAAGAGATGGGAAGTTTGATTTCTAGTTAAATATTTGCTTTTTTATTTAAAGGTTTGCAGCATCCTTGTTGGCCTTGATTAAGGCATCTGATTCTTTATTCCTTTTTTAATTTTTTTTTTCTTCCTGAGGGAAAAGAGTTTAACATTTTACCCAAGGTGATTGTTTTCCTTTAAAGCTCCAGTTCCAGATTCAAGTAGTTACTTATGGATCTCAGATTAGATTAAAAAACTAAATAAGTATTTGACTGAGATTTTTCAATGTCTTTGTTGGAGGCATACAGCTTTTTAGTGGCTTTCGGACAGTAAGTCATAAAAAATTTGTGTTTCGTGAATTTCAGTGAGGTAAGTCCATCAAATCCCTGGATGTGTTATAAGAATCTTATGGCTGATCCTCCTCTAAATACCCACACCTGGCAGAGGTTTGGGCTTCTCTTTTTTCATCTCTGAGGCCATAGGTAAACATTCTCTCTCTTCAGTTAATTTATTTTTTCCTCCCTAGTAAAATTTTTTGTGAGATGTTCTTTGGTGCAGTTCTGTGTCAATCCACCAGATGACACTTGATGCTTGAGGATGAAAACATGAGTGATCCTGCATGAAAAATTCTGTATTCCTATGCTGATTGAGAAAAAAATTCAGACCATCTTATTTCCAAAATATTTTCATATGGTACTTTTAAAATTTGAGGGGTGTGTATTGAGAATATTTATATGCTCTGCTTCGGCTTTTCACATGTCTCATAAGAAAAAATAAATGACACATTTTAACAAAGGCTTTGAACAAAACCATGCAACAAACAAAACCACAGTCACCCTCATCTTCCGGTGAACTGCTACTACAAATGATACTCCCTGTCCCTGGGAGTGTTCAAGGACAGGTTGGATGGGGCTTGTAGCAACCTGGGATAGTGGAAGGTGTCCCTGCCCACAGCAGGGTATGGGATGAGACGAACCTTGAGGGCCCTTCCATGATTCCATACTCTTGTTTAATGAGAGGTTAGTCGTGGGAGTAAAGACTCTCAGAAGAGTGTGTTCTTATCCCCTTAAACTCATCAGGAGGTGAGTGATTTTGATGTCCATTCGTGTGGTAGAGCCCTGGTGGGTAAACAGTTTGCCGGTTTTACCACAATATTGACAGTGTTTACAAATCTGCAAATGGTTTGGACTCAGCTTTGTCAAAACAAAATGTTCTTGAGCACATCCGTGTCCATGATAGACAACCAAGTGAGGATAGTTCTGTTTTGTCCCCGTGTGGAGCTGAACTCTCTGTAGGGCTACGGTGTGATAAGGCAGTGGGTTAATACCCAATGTTAGCGCAGGTCTTCTGTGTGTGTTGTGGTGAGTATAGGAAACAGAAGAGAAAAATGAGCCAGAAATTTTTACTGTAGCAGTATTTCTTAAGTCAATAAAACAATACGTTGTAAAAGGCTCTGGGTGATGTTTTTTTGATGACCTCCACATCTCCATGACCGCACCTGATCTACCTCAGCAACAGTTTTGTACACCTGTATCAATTTGTCACTGCTGTTCATCTTAAGAAGCAACTCCTACCCAGAGAGCATGAATTAGAGATGGATCATGTTTGCTGTTCCAGTTCAAACTGTGTGGTATTTAGGAGGATTCTAGATGTGTGACAAGGGTCAGTGGCTGGTTTGTGAGTAAAAGGCATAATTTTATATGAAATAATCCACCTCCTGCCAAATAATTTGTTGCATTTGTTAGTTTTTTGTTCTGTTCATATCTCTTTCTTTACCCTCTGCTGAACCTGTTCCTAAAGTACTCTGCCTAAACAGTAAGATTAATTACATCACCATTTTGGAGGTAATGTGGCTCACTGATCTTCTTAATCAAAAGCTGTAAGATTAATCTAACATTTTATTGATACTGTCTTTGAAATAATGCAGCTGAAATAGCTAGCACATGAACTGTTTCTTCTCCCAATGGAAAACCTAAATCTGTGGCTGTGCTTTACTTATTTGGGGTTTTTTTGATGGCTGGGAAATGCCAAATCATTGCATCTGATGTAATTCCCTGAAATGCTTTGCACTTAGACACACTCAGCATCCAAAGTACAAGCGAGGGCGTAGTGACTGCACCCATGGCAGTCTCTGGAAATCCACCAGCCAGGGGAAGGCAAGGTCTACCCTGGATGTGGCTTTGCAGCTGGAGCTGGGAGATTGCAAACTGTGGGATGTCCTTACAATCCTGAGCATTCAATGCTGTGTTTTGCTCTCTGAAATGACCTTTTCTGGTGAGCACTAAAGTCTGAAGAAATCAGAGTGTTATGGGGAAATATTTCTGAGATCTCAAATTCAATGCTAGTATTTTTGTTTGGTTTATTTTTTACTAAAAATTAATTTTAAAAAAAGCAAAAACCTCTGACAAATCTAGTTTACTGTATCTATTGTAACGTAAGATAACCCACTACTCTATCTGTGGGCAACAAATAATGGCCAAAAAATTCTGCAGATGTGGAATAATACTTCTTGCCTGAGAATCATCTACTTAGCTATTCTGCTTAGAGGTGTGTGTATCTCATGGATCTATGTACATTCTTGATACAACAGCAGAGTTACCCTGATAGAATCCATGGTCAGTGACGTTGCAGTTTATTTGTTGGCAAGTTCACCTGTGTTTTAAATCTGTCCTAGCATTAGGAAAATTGCGGATGGGTCCTTTTCACTAGTAGAACCTTTTTCAGGAATTTAGATCAGTCTGCACAGTTGGAAGGATTGGGTTGCTTGTCCAAAAATGCTAATTTTAGGGAGCTACAAATTTTTGGCACATGGCCCACCCTGAAGACTTCTCTGCCTTTTGGCTTTTCTTCCTTTCTTCCCGCACTTCCATAAATTGAAAAGAATACAGAGAAGGCTTGGAGAATTGCCCATGAATATTGACCTGGCCTAGTGATAGGCTTCTTCACTCTTTTACTGGAAGTGAGTAGGTTTACGTTAGATATTAGGAAGAAATTCATGACTTGGAAATGAGGCCCTGGCACAGGGTGCCCAGAGAAGCTGTGGCTGCCCCATCCCTGAAAGTGTCCAAAGCCGGGTTGGATGGGGCTTGGAGCAACCTGGTATAGCGTGAGGTGTCCCTGCTCATGGCAGGGGGTGGAACGAGATGGGCTTTAAGGCCCCTTCCAACTCAAACCAGTCTGTGATTCTATGGTTCTTTCTAATTTATTGTGAGTGGGAAAAAAATAAAAGAGGTGGAAAGCCTGGGCACATGGACCTGCAGGCAGCCCCTGAGAGCAGCCTGGAGGAGCAGAAAACTGTGTCTTCTGCAGAGCCGCTTCTCAGAGTGGGATTAAGGGCTAGTGGAGCTGAAGGGAGGTATCCATGGGTAGCAGCATTGTCCGTCAGCCTGTCAGTTCCCTCATCTGAGGTCCAGATTTGTAGTGTTCATTGCAAATGGGCAATGTTTTATTTTTGGTTGCACAATTTAAGCCTACTTTTGCTACTTTTTGCTAGTATACACTTCCACATTTTTCAGATGATGTATGTTGTCTGTAGCCCATGCAGATATTCAGAGGTTTTCTAATTCAGTCAAAGGGTCAGTCTGGGATCAGTTGGGAAATACAGTGAAGAAGGGGCGCTTGTAAACCTACATGGTCTGTCTGGGTGAGATGCTACAAGACTGTCAGGGTACCTCCCTTTAGGTGAGAGGTGGACAGTCTTAAATGGATCGTGGAAAGCTGTTAAATGTCTGGAGGGACATCAAAGTTTGTGTTTGGAGGGTCAACAAAATTGAAATCAATAATTCATACCCTTTGGCGTTTAAATCTGGGTTTCCCTTTGTTATTTATCTTGTGCATGAGGTAAAACCCCCGTATCTTCACCTCTCTTCCCCTTTTACTTACCCCACCTCTCATATATTAAAACAGAGGAATTCCATGTGTGATGGCACAAAAGCCAAGCTAGGATGAAATAGTTTGCAGGCCATGGTATGCATTTGTCATGTTCCTTGCTGCCCTCCCTCTTCCCTTACCATCTGTTCCCCAGATCTTTTATTTTTCACTTTCACTCTTTTTTCACTTTTCTTACAATGTTCATGATCAACTCTTTTGTTCATCTCCAGTTTTTCTCAAAACCCCATAAAAGAATTAGACCAAAACCAAAAAGCAGTAACTGAGACAAATGGGGCTTTTAAACTGTGTTCAAAAGAGTTTTGAAATTGAACAAGGGGGGTTTATGCATCCCTAATTAGAGGCAAAGCTAAGTGAGCATGACAGATTTATTGATGATAAACCTCAGCCCTGTTTAAACATCTGTTGAAGCTCAACTTAATAAGTGACAGCAGATTATTGCTGCCTCAAATGCAGCTCCTGGGTGCCTGTGGGACTCCGGAGGAGCTGCATCATGGTGTGTTTGCAGGACCAGTCCCAGCAATCCTGGGGCTCTGTCTGCTGTGCAAGGTTTACTACAAGTGTCCAGAAAATTGTCCTTAAAATCAACTTGTTTCATTACAAGAAAAAAAGACCCAGAGTCTTCTCAAGGTGTACTACTGAAGGGGCAAAAGATGCATAAAAATTATTTTCTTTTGGATTAAAGATATGAACAGCTCTTGAAGGCAGCCAGAAGACTGCAATGTTCCAAGGGCAACAAAATATTTACCTTAATATGAACTTGAAATTACTTGTGTGGAAAATCGTGTTTTACAGGTCAGGGAAGAGTGGAGCGGGGCACCAGTCACGGGGTGGTTCAGTGCGGCTCTGATTTAGTGCTGTTGGCATTAACTGAGGGCGTGGGTGGTTTGTTTGACTCCACTTACACACATTTTCTCACTGTGGAAAACTGGGGAATTTCTTGAAAGTGGTGTTCTGCCTTTTCTATCTTAGCTTGTGCGCTACATTTTTCCTGTAGTCCAGCAGATCCAAGTTTTGCTTGTTTTCATAACCGTACAGTAGTTTTCCACCTTTTTCATACAGAGATCCTCATTTTTCATATTCATTTATTATTATGGCAGGATGTTTCCTTGAGAAAATGTAGGTTTTTTTGAGCCAAGAGTGCATTGCCAAATGTTCGTCTAAAAGATGTCATTAATACGGAGGGAACAAATGATAACCAGCCCCAATCCAAACCTCTTGGCAGCAAGCTGCAACAAAGACCTCTTTGGGCTTTCTTGTGCCAAACATTTAAACCCGTGTGAGAGGCTGTGCTTAAAAGAGCAACATTCAAACCAGAAGCCCTGAGTGCCATAAAATTGGCAAGTTAGTGGAGACAAATGCATTGTAACCTTGTTCCTCAGGCCAGGGTGTGGTTTCATGGCTATTTGAAAAATCAAAGGACTAAAGTAAGTCCTTCTTCTGCAGGTACTGAGCTTGTTCTGGATCCAGAGCAGCTCAGGACAGACTGCTCACAGAGCAGTTCTCTCTGAATTGCTGTGCTCAGCGCCCAAAATAGCAGCTGGAAAAATTCAAAGAACTGAGTCTCTGTCTCTGCAAAATCTCAGCTGGAAGGTGTTTTAATGTCTGTAATTGATATATTGTTTCATGTGAATGGAAATGTTACTTCATGAAGTGCTTCAGGATTTTGGGGGGGGGGGGCGTTTAAAAACACCTTTTGTATAATAAGGTTATTATTAAGTCTGATTAACTATGATTGAACACATTCCAAATTCCAAGATGAAGAGATGACAAAAACTATGGGCTTGAGTTGATTTGAATTTTGCAGATCTTTGTACAGGCACTGATTTTTGCTCTATGCAATACTGAAGTTAGTAGGATTTTGTTGTTTTTTTTTTTTTTAATTTGTATCTATAAAACTTTTACTTTTCTCTTAGTGTGGAGCGAGATACATGGATTTGCCATGTCAGGCAAGTGTGTTGCTGCTGGTTCCTGGCAAGGAAACTAGGGCATTTGTACCTCTTAGGCCTGGTAGAAAACGAGCAATTGAGTGAATTGTAACCATTTTCTTTACAGCAAAAGATAAATTGAAAGGGAAAATTAAACAAAAAGACTTTTGTTTTGTATTTCATGAAAGCACACATATGTACAGCTAATTGCAAAAGCTGCAGAATAAAGCTTTTAATGTTAAACCTTTTTTCATAAATCATAAGTAGAGAAATAGTCCATATGAGAATTGCTGATAATAATCACAGGCTCTTTGTTACTGTGCAAATTTCTGCAGAGTAATTTGTCTTAACATCATTTTTGGTCTTTTTGAATTAATTTGGAAACTAAGTAAGAGAAAGAAGACCTCTGGTGGTCCAATTGGATGCTTAAGTGGAGGAAAGCAGTGTAGCATTCTGCCTGCTCCAGCAGGAGATGCTGCACTGAACCCAAAAGAAGCACTAAGGGGAAGTCTCCTATTTTTGCCCCTATGCTGGGCACTGATGAAGCTGTGCTTTGAATCCTGGGAATCCTTTGAATCCTTTGAATTCAGTTTTGGGACCCTCATGTGAAAGACCTTGAGGGTCTGGAGTGTGTCCAGGAGAGAGAACAGAGCTGGGGTAGGGTCTGGAGGACCAGGAGTGGCTGAGAGAGCTGGAGGGGCTCAGTCTGAAGAAAAGGAGTCTCAAGGGAGACTTTGTCTCTCTCCACAACTCCCTGACAGGAGAGTGCGGCCAGAGGGGGATCATGATCTGCTCCCAGAGAACAAGGGACAGGAGGACAGGAAATGACCTCCTCCTCACCAGGGGGGATTTAGACTGGATATTAGGGAAAAGTTTCTCCACTGAAAGTGAAGCGTTGGACAGGCTGCCCAGGGCAGTGGTGGAGTCACCATCCCTGGAAGTGTTCAAAAAATGTTGATGTGGCACTTGAGGACATGGTTTCATAGTGAACATGGTAGTGCTGCGTTGGTGGTTGAACTTGATGATCTTCCGGATCTTTTCCAGCCTTAGTGATTCTATGATTCTATTGCAGAATTCTGTCACCTTTAGTCATGAAAAATAGATGTTAATTCAATGAAACCTTCCACTTTCTTTGGCTAAGGCTGCTGTATTATGGAATTTGGCTGGGAATTGGCCCTTGTTTTGGACATCCCATATTTACATTATAGATACTTACGTAAATATGGTTTCTGTTCTGGATAGTGTTATTTTGATATAAATCTCTATATGAGCCCACCTGCCTCTTTCTATGTGCAAACAAGTACCTTTAAAAACAATTTTTAATGGACTTGTGAAAATCAATCCAAGGCTCTTCTACTTGTGGAAGACAAAATCTTTGATCTATTAAACCTTGTATGGCAGCAGTGGGATGACCCTGTTTCAGCGTGGCATGAAGATGAAGTATATTCTTTGAAAAACTTGAGGTTTTGCTTGGAAGAACTGATTTAAACCTGACTTCTTTCAAATATACTTACTGCTCAGTGCAACTGAATCCGTATGGGATAACATTCTGTTCTTTTTATTCTTTCTTGCATTAAATGCTATTATGATACTAACTTCTCTGCACGATGCCAGCCTCTGTGTGCTTCTTCACTTTTTTTTCCTGCGGAATTGCACATTCTGTTTGCATTGCGCTGTGACTAACGTACAGATTTGCTCTCTGTAGTGCCAGTGATGTTCTGACAGTGTTTTAGTAGGGGATTCCCACAAGAATTCCCCTACCTCTCCCGTGTGGAGGAGTTGTGTGCACCAAGAATACATGTACTTCAGTTATTTACTTTATGGAGTGGGAAAACAAAGGCTCCTATTTACTTCTTTTGGTTTGAAACAATACTACCAGCTCACTAACTGGTGCTGAAGGGAGTTAGTCCTGTCGCAGGAGCCGGTTAGGACACTGGCCAGGAGTCCCTGCTACAGTTCTGTTCCCGCTGTGAAACCTTGGCAACACTTTCCTTTTGTTTTTTATTTCCTTTCATTTTAAGCATTCTTTGTTTGAACTGTGAACAAAGCCTGTTTTTAGTAAGTATTTGTACAGTGCCTATCTCGATGGGTTCTGCTTTCCTTTGGGATTTTTGAGTGCCTTTGTAGGAATAATAAAATTAAATCTAGCCACTGGTCCAACAAGCTCCTATTAAAGTGCTCTCATCAAGAGCAAACCCTGCTGTTCGCCATCCCCGAGCTTCCAAAACACCGTGAAGTCCCTGGAAATGCAGACGGTGAGTTGCCTACTTTATACATACACACTCATTCAGTTGATTGCAGGGGTTGATTCTCCTCACCGATGACTTCAGAACGTCACAGACCTGAGCATAGTGCGCTGCTCTTGTCCACTGTCTGCTATGGCAGCAGTGATAGGGGTTTTGGGAAGAAAACTTTCCAGTGATGTTATTTGTTAATAGATTTGTATTCATATTTTTCTTAAAGAGATGATACATAAAATTAATCATGAACAATTACTGTAACACCAGCAAAGTACATATTTTTAAGTTTGAAGTTGTTAAGGGAGTGGTTGTCAAGGTGTATATGTGTACATGTATATGTATAATGTATGGATGCATACACATATATATTAAAATTCAGGAATTACATATAAAAAAATTAAAAAGAATTGGCGTGGCTTATGCTCTTGCTAAAGCTGTGGGTGTTATGCACCCTTCAGAGCACACAACTGTGTTTCCACTTGCACAAAGACTACCTGTGTTTTTTGGGTGAAGTCATTGTCCATGTAAAACCCTGTGTTTTAATAGTGAAGTTCACTCGAAATTGAAGGAAATGAGACCATGAGGTTTTGTCCCAATAAAAACCAAACTGGAAATTGCAAAGTCAGCTGTGAATAAACGTGCATGTCATAGTTTATGGTTTCAGCTTTTGAGTTTTGCTTTTCTTTTCTAACCATTTTGGAAGAAATATACAGCTCCCATCAGTGACCTCGTAAAAATAAGTTCTACGTACTTTCAAGGCATTTTCTGACAATGAAAATAAAATGAAAGTAGAAAAAGGCACTTCATACAAATACTTTCATATTTGTTTCTGATAGATTTCATTGAGTTGAACTTCCAGCTCCCTCTGTTCCCTACTTCATGATGGCTCAATTCTGGGTTTTCCCCTGGTGTGGTTCCAGAGCAGAACACTCTGGGGACACGCAGCCCGAGACTGAAACTCAGAAGCATTTATGCTTAAAGGAATGGTCAGCACTGCTTGTCTGTTGTTGATGATGACAATAGTAATTTTAAGCTATTATTAGTGCAGTGAAATTTAATACACTTATTGAACATGTGGTATGAAATGGCTGGATCAAAGATCTCTAAAGACCCATTCATCTAGCTTTATTTTGAGGAATTTTTTTGTTTGTTTTAGGAGAAAAATTACCCAGTTTAAATAGCTGAAGTTATTTGGGTGTTTAAACTTCTTTTGCCACCATTTATACCATGCAAGTGATTTAAACCTCTCTCTTTATTTTTACTGCAGGTCTTAAGGGGGAGTTTCTAAAATAAGTTTCAGATATTTGTATGACCAGGGCAAAAATTTCTGTTTAGTTTGTTTAAGCCTAAAAGAGAAAAGATGCTGTGTTCTTAAAGGAATATATTTTGACAGCAGAGGTGACTGACAGCAGAGCTGCTTCCATTTTCTCAAAAGTTATTTGGTTTTCAAAAGTTTCTCTTGCAATAGAACAGTGGTAAAACCCCCTTGCTGTCTTAATGCCTCTAAGGTAACTCCTAGTGGATTGGGATGATCAAGCTTTAAAGTTGCAGAGCCCCTGTAGTGACTGCACATGCAGGGGGAAATAATAATTAATGAACACTGTTTCATATAGTTTTTAAATTTACATTTTAAAGCAGCCATGGTCTGCAGGGTAGCACCTATTTGCCTTATTAGTGCATACAAGGAATTTTGCTGCTGCTATATGAGAAGGAAATGTTGGGTGTTAGCAGAGACGGGGTTTAAAACATTGAAAACTTAAGGAGAATTGTGAAAAGTCATCTTTAAAAAATCCCTTCAGTTTCCTTTCAGGAGACTTGGACTAGGTTGAAATATGTGGCAAACCTGTGTGGCTCACAAGAGTACCCTGAGTTTTCTGTCTTCCTAACCAGTCAGCTCTGCAGAGAAGAAAATTGTAAAAATACATATTGCAAACCAGAGTGTCCCCAGATGTAACAGGTACCTCTATAAATCTCCATTTTCATGGGCTGGTGTACCATTTCACCTTTAGTGGTGTTATTTGGGGACCAGATAACATGATGCACTTGTGCAGCTCTCGGACAGATTAGTAATTGTACATCTTTCTGTTGGTTGTTTAAAAGGTATTACTCCATTCAGAAAAACAAGGCTCTTTTGCTTGCTCCACTGTGGCTTGACTGATCTGTTGCATCTTCTTAGGTTTTTAAAATTTATTTTTGGTGCATACAACTACTGATAGTATGAATATACAGCAACACAAGTGTCTGCATCAGATATCAGTGTTGCCGTTAGGCAAGCTGATTTTCCTTCATTTCATTGGCAGGTGAAAGTAGTTGTCAGAGTATAAAATATAAGGTAAACAAATAAAAGATATCAAGTTGTTCCCTGTTTTGCTGGGTACATGATTTGAAATGATAATTTGTCCTTAACAATATCCTCTTTTTGGTTTGGTTTTCTTTTTTTAATTTTAAATCTTGTCTTCCAATAAGAGGTTATCAGTCATCTAAAAGCTACCCCCAGCCATGGGATTAACCCGTCATTTCTTTACATGTGCACAGTTCTGATAAAAAGCTTCAATAAGATTACAGGGGGATCATGTAATAATAAATAGTCAGTCATTTGTCTGTTTTGTTCTATTTATTATTTTGCAATAGAAGAAAGTAAGTTTTTCCCCCTCTACTTTGCACATCTGATGCCTTGCTTTGTTACTAGGAGATGAGGTATGATGTGTATGATGTGTATGTTCCCCTCCTGGAGCACAGTGGTTTTAGCCACATAATCACAGGAATGCTGGCTGGTCAGTCTGTCACTTTTAGCTGTTAGAAAGTCTAAAACAGTGATGCTTTTTTGTTTGTTCAGGGAAGCTTCAAAGAAGTTTCCTGACTCTCCTTTCCAGACATACCTGGATATCTGCGATTTTTGTATACCTACAGAAATAAATATATTCTTGACTTTTAATAATCAATATAGGCTCTCCCTGCAATTTCATGGCCTTCTGCCCAGCCTCAGCATTTAACTTCGTCTGTCCCTGGCAGCTAGCTGCCTTTCAAAGAAAAGAATAAACAATCTGAGCTGCTCCCTGGTCTTGTTGAGCTTCCCTGGTAGATGGTGCGGCTTTTAACCTGGATTCCTGAGTAAGTGAGGTTTATGCATTGTGCTTTCTGTCCCTTCTTGCTCCTCAGGCTCATTTCAGAGTGGTCAACAAAAGGGGTAAAGAGCTATACAATTCTTTTTTTCCATTTCCTATTTTTCCAAAGTTTATTAGCCAGATAGACTGGTCCCTAGAGAGAAGGAGACAAATGGGCAGAGGCATCAGGATGGCAGCTGCCAGCCAAACAGTGGACATATGAGTTGCTCCAGACTAGCCCCATCCTGCACTGGTTGGTACCTGCTGGAGCTGGGAGAGGGGCACAGTGGAAAGCTGGCATGGTGTGAGGGGATGTGGCCAGAAACATGTAAGCCCATGCCAGATGAGCCCTGCAGAGCTGCTCCATGGCTTTGGGCTGCTCTGGTTTATGGCTGTTTGGATTTTTAAGTTCTTTCAGCCCTTCCCCATTGTTTGCATGTAGCAGCTAGTGTTTTATAGTGCTCTGCTATGTTTGCATTGGCAGATTTAGTTCTGTTCTTCCTTGACTTTGCATATGAATTGAGGTTTTGGTGTGAGTGAAACTTTGCTCTTGGTGGTTATAAAGACGAGGCCACCTGTAGGAGCTCGGGAAAGCATGGAGAATTGTACTGTGTGATCTGGGTCATGCGTGATCAGCAAAACGTATTTTTATTGTGATATCATAAAATCAGATTCGTGTTTTGTTTATATTAGGGTTTTTGATCTGTGGCCTTGTAAAGAAATGTTGAACTTGTATTTGGCTGAGGAGGAAAACGCGTGGAAATATATGGGTTGCACTGTTTGCTCTCTCCTTCACAGGGAAATGGACCTTCCCCTCAGGTGTGTGTCTTCTTGGGATTCTATATGTGTAAATGTAATGTATTAGTTCATCTTATTGTTGTGACATGTTGCTGCAAAAACCATGTTTCCATGCTTTTTTTCCCCCTATTAATTCAGATTAGGGCAGAAATTGCTGCAAGTGAGAGAGGAGTCATAAAGGCTAGGTTACTTCTCCCACCAGTTCTCCTCTGGCTCCACTTGGGTAGAATATATCAGCCACTTCTCTCAGGACACTGGGACCTCTGTGGTCTCTCCTTTTCTCTGATGTGGGACTGGAGAGACGAGGGAGCTCTAGGGAAAAGGCAGCTGCTGTGGGGGCTGGCTGGAGCAGCTGTGCAGCAGCCAGCACTGGGGTTTTCTGCAGAAACTCCAAGGCCTGACAGGTTTTTTCCAGCCTTGTGCCCAGCTGGCTTGTAATTTTTCTCACGGTATCTCCACCCCAGCTTTACTCTGTCCTTTTATATGGCCCACAACTTTCTTACCTCCTCTCTTTTTCGCTTAACTTTCTAAACAAGCCCATTGGAAATGATAAGTAAATATATGGTGGATTTTGGAGTGGATCACCTTTAGCTGGTGTTCTTGCAAATCAAAGTGGTCTTTGTGTTGGTGCAGGCTTTTTGGTGCCCTCTACGGAGCGGCTGAGGAGAGAGGAGGTCTGGCTAGCGTGCCAAGGAAGAGCTCTCTATTAAATAACTATTTTTAAAGAACTTTTTTTGTGTGTTCAGAGACAGTGCTTGGAGAAGTTTTTTATGTGCAAAATTTAAATACATTGGTAATAGTCAGTGGTAAACTGATGAATGTGGAAGTTGCTTTGCTTTGTGGCAAATATTGGACAGTGAGTATTGCACTTTGGTTGGAGCATTGTGTTAATGTCACTGTAGTGAGCAGCTCTTACCTCTTCCTGAGGTTGGAAAAGACCTCCAAGATCATCAAGTCCAACCTTTGACTGAATCCCATGATGGCCACTAAACCATGTCACATCTGATTGTTTTTTGAACACTTCCAGGGACAGTGACTCCACCAATGCTCTGGTCAGCCCGTTCTAATGTTTAAACATTCTGTTTCAATGAAGGAATTTTTCTTAATATCCAACCTAAAAATACTAATTACATTTGTATAAAATATAATCTGTTTGATGAAAATGTATTGGCTGTTCTCACTGGGATTTGGTGCCAGGCTTCCACCTCCCATGGATTATTTTGGTTTATTTTCCATGGGGACCCTGACAAGACCCAAGGAAGAGGAGAGTGGCAGTGGTGTGAGTCAGGAGCTCATGGAGCAGCACTGTGGAGCAGTGTGTCACTGTGTTCACCCCGCTTTTACTGATGGACTTTTCTCAGTTCTGCAAGGGGCAGCAAGATCATTGAGCTGATCTGTTTCATACTATGTGTGAGAATTGTTTGTAAGAGAAATGCTACCCTGTGTTTTAATGATAAGGTGATGCTCCTTATCAAGCCTTCCTGAAAATAGTACTCCTTGCTACAGCCTCAGCTCTGCAACAGGTTCATCTTTGTCAACCAAGTTTTGATTGCAACTGAGCATTAATTCCCATCTGTGTAAATTCCAATATGTAAATAAAGTTTCTTCAGTTCGTCATTGAAAGGATCTTACATGGTACTTGATTCAACCAGCATCCCCTCAGCATCTCAGGGAAGTTTCACGCTTTTAAACTACGTGAAATTTGGTGCAAATGAAAGGAAGTGCAGATAAAATTATAGTAGTAATAGTAAAACACATTTTATTCTCCTGGACTGTACTCCCACGCAGTCAGGCTTTAGAACATCTCCACCGAGTAGCAGCAATTGCCATCAGTGAAGCCCCCTCCCCTTCCCACATTTATTTCCATGGTAACCTGGAGAAGGCATTCTGCAGCCTCAAAACTACTTTTGCTCTTTCATCATGCACGCCGGCATTGTCAAGGGCTGAGTGTATTCCTACAGCTTTGAATGAATATAAAAAAAAAAAGCCCGAATTTGGCTGGGCAATTTTTATTTGGGAGGCCCTGCAGCAGGAAAGAACGGGCAACCTTCAAGTGACCTAGTGTCCGTACGTTGCTTAGTAAGGAAAAAACAGTCTTGCTTCATTAATTGATTAACGGGGAGGGTGGGGGTCATCAGAATGGTGTGTCTGTGAAGCGAATGCAGTGATTTCCTGGATGCTGGGAGGTGGGCGGGCGAGGGGCAGATGGCTGGCCAGGCTGGGCTGGCGAGCTGCCGGTAAGAGTGCATGCTGTGATCTGTTCCAAAAGCGCTTTCTTGTGGAGTCTGTAGTGCTTTTTCAGGTATCGTGTAGAAAATGGTGTCTTACTAGGTGCCTGCTCTTCAACTGTGTTATGCATTAGCCTTTTCCTGGTGTGGAAGTGGGGGGGGTTTGGCAGTGTTGGGCAGCGCCTGCCGAGTGTGAGCAATTTACTGCTGGTAGTAAAACATTTGCTCTTTCCGTACAGCTCCATAATCAGTGGTATTGATTTTATGCTGTTTAAAATCTGTATTTATGCAGCATTTTTGTGTAGATATTGAGAGGATTTTATTCTTTTTAGCCAGCTAAGGCTGTTTGATTGCTCTGCATGATAACAGCAGCATGTGGAACGCATAGTACTTGGTAACAGAACACCAATTGCTTGTGAACAGTGTCTGCAAATGGGGGATGAATGAAATGATGTTGTAAGTAATTATTTTTTAAATAATCTGAAAGTAGAAACCTGTCTGGGCCAAGTATGGTCAGAATCTTGTATGATGAATGGGTTGGATAGTTTATTAATTTGAATTTTCTGCTGGTATCTGTTTCCATGTTGTCTGAGTACCTGATTCACAGTGCAGGAAAATTATTGGTTAAAATATTTCAGGGGTGCTGCCTGATCAAAGGATTCAGTTGCCATTTGATTGGCTTGGGACAAGCTGGCAGGATTTTTTTCCCTTTCTTGCATTATTTGGTTGGGAGGGGTGAAAATGTAGCTTTTCTTCTAAATGTGTCTGAAGTATATAAATGACTGAGAAGTCACCATGACAACATGGGAACCTGGATCAGACTTTCCCTCCATGCTTTTTCTGTTTTCTTGTTTTTAAATATTTGTTGTTTAGGCATTCCCTGAGGTGTTTGAGGGAGTATCTTACAGCTCCTGTTGCTATGGGACTTTTAATGATATCCAGCTTTTAAGTAAATGATGTATGCAGGCTTTTTTTTATTTAGCTCAGTCCAGTGTATACAGTTTGCTGTACAGTTAAGGTGGGATCTAGACAAGGACATGAGCACCTCCAGCGGGAGTTAAGGATCTGGCCTTCCCGCAGTTCTGGTGTTGCAAATCTGAAAACTTCTGCAGAGCTCTTCCATGGTCCTGAGGTTTCCTGTGTTCTTGTGGTGTTCCCATGTAGGACCCAGAGCCTGGAAATTCTTGAAAGTTATGTCCAAGCTAAGGTGTAAGAGAATCTGTTCAGGAGTGTCTGGAGTTAGGGGCAAGCTCAGAGACAACAAGAAAAAAGGCTGATCATGGTCAAGAAATAAATAGGTCAAGAAACAAACAATTCTTCCATCCTTCTTTGCTAAGGGGTGCTTCGTGTACCTCTCAGGGAGGAAAAAGGGTTTTGCAAGATGTGTTACTGGCTGCTCTTTTGCACTCATTAGGATTTAGTGAAGCCATGCTGCCCAGGGGGAGTAAGGTTTGTGTTCAGTTCCTTTCTTGATCTGAGGCATTAAAATTTCATCACTCACAAATTTTGGAGTGGTGAACCCAGCGAGAAGTTGGACCATACAGGGCATTCTGAGCTCTCCTGAAGCCCTGGCACTGTTCAGCAGGGAATGAAAGACTCCCCGGTCTAGAGAGGGTGTACAGGGAAAGCAGTAGCTGCAGCACAGTGAGTGAGAGACGGTGTTGGGGAGCTATGGAGGAACAGCATTTGATTTCTGGTCTCCACTTCCACAGCTGTGGGCATGTGTGTGGAATTAGGTATGTGCTTATTTTGTGGTTAATATTTTGGGGTGATCCAGCTTAGGAATCTTCTAGAAGAGTGTTTACTTTGGGGAGGAGACATCTTACCTGGAGATCTCTCCCTGATGCTGTCTTCTGCCTCCTCCTGGCAGGGTTTCTGGGGTTGGAGAGAAGGTGTTTTTTTCATACTTGTATCAGCAACGTACGTAAATCGGTAGTGAATTTAGTGGAATAATGAATAGTGTTAGATGTTCTGCAGAGGTGACATTTCAGTGTCAGCAGAGGAGGGTAATTATATACTTCTCAATTATCATCATACTTCTCCATGGAAAAAACTTTACTGTAATTTGGGTAAATGGGAGTAAAAATCATTGCAGTTGTCACTGTGCCTATACAGACTTGGAGGAAAAGTATGTCTGTGACATTTTCTGAGAATGCATGGATTTACTTGCCCCTGTGGCAGACCTGTGAGTATGTTTCAGTATTGAGGCAATTGAAAAGTAAGTACAACATGACACTGACTTTCACTTTGTATTATTACCCTACATCTCAATGTGAGAATGCAAAGAACCACGCAGTTTCCTTTTGATACCCATTAATCTAATGTTTTATTTGATGCCAAATGAATAATATAATGACTTTTTTTAATCTGGAAAAATGTTGAGTTCTGTCTTATGCTGGAGCTAAATTTTCAAGTAAAGCTGAACAGAAATTTTCTACAGCTGGATAGGATTGTCTTCTTTGAAGAACTGCATATCTGTGTGATGTAGCCTATTTTCCTTTTTCTTGAAGTTACCTGATGTTATAATTTTGAATATAGAAGATGTGCAGAAAATCTAGTACTTCAGAAATTCATCTCAAGTATCTGAGAAAAGATTTTTTTTTTTTAAGCCAGAGACTCAAATAATGAGATAAAGCCCTTATGAGAAGAACAAGTAAGAGCAACAGCCTGGTGGAGTTAGTTACACAGATTTTTGCGGTTACATACCTCGCTTTCAAGATTCTTACAGTTAGGATACATATCATAATGCTAGAGGCAAAAACTTGAAAGTCCTGAATTCAGGAGTATTTAAAAAACAAAACAAACCTAAACCCACCCTTCCTTTCCCTGCCAAAAAACCCCAGCCACAAACAACAAAAGAAGCCTCTTCTGATTTCTAGGGTTGGAGTCAAGGTTGGTGCTGTAAGGTAATCAAACCAAAAGAAATCCCTCTAACGTATGAAAATCCAGTGGGGATAGGGCAGATTGACACTGGCAATGCCAGTACAGCATTCTTGGTGCTTAAGGTTCCTGGTGGTGGAAATGACGCTTTTTACTCCACCTGCTCTCAGCAGTAGTGCTCTAAGAGCTCAATGACAGTCACCTGAAATCAAGGCATCTGTATTTTTTTTTTCTTATTAATTTTGTTCATTTCTTAGTGGAGAAAGAAAAGTCTTTGTTTCAGTCCTACAAAATAGGATGAAATTAATTTGCAGTATTTTATTAGGTGCCACCTGGTTTTGCTGTGTGTCAGACTGGCACTAGCTTGCAGTGTAATCCTGCTTCTTGTTCCTGCCCAGTACATGGGGAGTGTGGATATATAGACAGCCCTGAAGAACTGCATCCAAAGTTTAAAAATTCTTTCCAACTTACAGGATCCAGCTTACCATCCCTTCAAAAAAGTGAAGATTTCATCATAATGCATAAATTCACAATTCAATGTTAAAATTGAATCCTGTTTTTTATAGACTTATTGTTCTTGCCTTGCTACCTCTCACCAAAAAAATTTTTTTGCATATGCAAGTTCCAACAGGAAACCAAAACTGAGCCTTTTCACTTAAGCATGGGATCAGCTGAAGTTTAATTTCCCCTATAAATGTGATACAGCAATAAAAACCCCGTGCCACAAAAATTGTAGAAGTCTGGAAAAAACACTTCACTGAAAAAGCTCAAGGTCTTAACCTCTTTGGTTATAAGAAGCAAACTGGTTTAACTTGGGTTATATTTAGTGAATGAGTGGTAAAAATGCCATGGTCTGAGAAGGCGGAAAGATCAAACTGGAGATATTTTCCTTGTAAGGTGACTTTACTTTTAAGAGGAATAAACAGTACCAGTTTTTGAATACTTCATTCTATACTTCTGATTCCTAGTGAAAAAGTATTTTGTTGCAGAAGAAGAGGTTTTGATGTACTTTTTCCATGCCGTTAGGTTATAATAATTGAGATGAAGTGTTTCTGTTCTCTGGCCAATGAGCTGCAGGAAACATGTCATTCCCAGGGTTCTGCAGCGTGCAGGACCTGTCACAACAGCAACCCTGCCTGCAGTAACACTGTAGAAGATGCCTCCAAGCTCAGTTCCACTTTCTGCTGCCTGTGGTCTCCCTGGCTTCCACCCCGAGCACGGCTTTCACACCACTGGTCTATGCATGGGATCAGCAGAATCAACTCTGAGTTGGGTCAAAACCTTCTAAGCAAGAATAATGTAGTGTCTGCGGTTGGGGGAGCAGGGCAGGACAACTCTTTCAGTGGGAGGACATTAAGTGTAGTATAAAACCACACCATTAATCCCACCACCTGAGTCTTGCACCTGTGTTAAACTCGGTCCTTTAGCCCAGGATTTACCATTTTTTTCTGCTGTTAGCTGTTTAGTCTGGTTTGTTAAAATGTCCTTTTTTGGAAATACTACTATGAGAAGCAGAATGAGTGATAACAGATAAAAAACACGGAATGCTAGTGGAGCTCCTGTGCTGGTCCAACCAAGTGTTGAGCTGCCCAGTGCTCTTGTGTTTCTTCTGAGCAGCCTGGATGGAAAAATATGAAGGCCTCCAGGACTGGGCCCTCAAAGAGTTAAATACACAGAAGTACTAACCAGTGAATATTTAGGTCATGGAGGACTGAGACTGGAGAAAGACAGAACATTACTGACAGCCAGGGGGTTTATGTTGGTAATGGACTGGAGAATATCTTCTATCTAGTAGCAGCACCAGATTTTGACTTTGTAATTGTACTTTCTGTTGTGTTTATGCTCTTTGTTGCATTGCTGTTGCTTTGCGAGAGGTGAGGTGTTCAATAAGTCTCTAAATGGGCTTTCTAGAACCATTACTTTTGTCTTTCATCATGTCCTGTAGCACTAGTCGGAGCTGACTTCCTAATAATCACAGATATTTTGAAGATTAAATACAGGTAATTTGCTGTCTTTTCTGAGGAAATGGTTACAAAATTCATTGTCTTACTGACTTTTTGCAGGGCTCTGACCCATAAACCACTCCTCAATGACATACATAGTTCCAGTTTGAAAAGTGTGGTATACAGGCCTTGCCCTGTCCTCGAAGGCTTTGATTCCTAAGGGCAGGGCTTTCCAGTCTTTTATCTGTCTGTAAAATGTCATTGAATGTCATGGTGTGATCTACATAAGAATGGTAATTATGAGCTCACAGTGTGTGTGTGTCCCTGGGGAAAGAAGGAACTCCTGCCTGCTGTCCCTGACGCCCAGACGGTGGTGACTCTTAAAAGACTTGTTTGCATCCTCTTTGAACACCAAAACGGCTTGATTTGTCAGCCTTTGCCACTTTCAGGTGATTACACAATCAAATTTAGCAAATTTTATGATCTGTTTGTTTAAATATTTTTTTTTTCAAATGCCAAACCCCAGTAATTTTAATTTAACATTATCATGTATATTTCCAACAGATTGCTAAGTCGACTGGAATTTTATGCTGTTAAATGTTATTACAATGTAACTTCTATAGTCAAAGAAGCTAATACATTGTTATGGCTTTTATATTTTTAATAGAATTAAATAACTAGAATTTTCAATTTGTTTCTAGTTTCATTCTGGTTGTTTTTTCACAAGGCTAGATTGGATGGGGCTCTGAGCAACCTAGTCTAGTGGAAGATATCATTGCCCATGGCAGGTGTTGGAACGACATGGTCTTCAAGGTCCTCTCCAACCTAAAACACTCTGTCATTCTATAACTGTGCATCCTGCAGGGAAGAAAACACACAATTCTTCCTGACTATTACTGCAAATGAGCTTTTCAATTAAAAACCACCTTGAAGCAATTATTTTGCTTGACAGGTCTGATTTTTTCCTTTGCCACAGTACATCACAGAACCTGGCCAGAATGTTCCCATTCTGAGAACACAGCTTTAGCCAATGGAAACTGGAGCTCAGGGCTGGTCCCTCTGAGTGTGTCTCTACGGAGTGACTGCAGGAAGGCTGAGGGGCGAGGCAGGAACCTCACAGGGGAGGAGTGGCCCCCTGGCACAGTGGCGTGGTGGCCCCATTGGAGTGAGGGTGGGGGAGCAACAGGGCTGTGTGTTCTGGGCTGTGCACAACAGGATGTGCACAGCTGGCTGTGCACTTGGCCTAACTTAGAAATTGCCAGAGCTGCAGCCATCCTGTTTGGTTTCTCTGAGAAGAGCTGTCCCTCCTGAGAAGGGTAGGTGGGAAATGTGGCTGGTGAAGACTCTGCATATATTTATGAATGCCAGATTTGGATACGGGGGGATGATACCTGAGCTCTAAGCATCTCTGAATTAGCCTCAATTTATTTATTAGCTAGGATCACATGGCTTAAGGTGCCTTTTGAGCATTAACTTTGTGTGGTGACAATCATCACAGTGTTTTGAGGGTTTTGCCCGTCATATGCAGAAGCTGACCTCAATGCCACAGGTGAATGTGGCTGAGGACTGTGCAGCCAGTTGGTGCCATGGTTGACGACTGTCAGTGAGCTGGTGTGTATCAATCATTCCCAGAGTGGAGCAGGGTGGCCAGGGCATAATCAGACCTTACTGCAATTGGTATACACATGTGCTTGGGGTTTTTTGTTTCTTTGCTTTTTTGGAAGGGCTATGGAGGGCTCAGTGGTGTTTGCTGACACCAGCATGCTGTCAAAGAAGCAGGAAGTGTCCTAGGCAATTCGGAGATGTATTAATGTTACTGTTTTGTTTTTTACTGATTGCTGCTAACTCGGGTCCCCACTTCGCATGTAAAGATACTGGTCTGAAAGGTGTCTTGCTCCCCTCCTTGTGATGTGATATCGGTAGCAGTTAAAGCTCTCTGAAGCCAATATGCCATAATAGATCTGAAAAACTCAAACCAAAAAATATTATTTATCCTCAACCCATTCTAAGCAACCAATAGGATTGTGATGATATTACTAAATTACACTTTCACTGTCAATTTTTGTAAGAGCTCAAAATTGTAAATTCATTACAAGAGTCATTTATTATCTGAAATAATCTTGTAATGATATTTTCTTTTACTGTTTTTCTTCTACAGTGAAAATCCTTTGCATTTTTCTTAATAGCATCTAAATTTCTGTAATAGCATTTATTTTTAAATCCCTCCAGTCATCCTTTCTCAATAATGCAGCTTTGCCAACAAGCATACATTGTATGCATTGAGATTTCTCCATTAATAAAAGAATAATGTAGAATAATGATGCAGAAATTTTACGAAAACCAGTAATTATTGAAACTTCCATGCAGTATGTGCTGTTTCATGCAATATAATTCTAAGCACAAATATTCAGACATCCTGCGCAAGTAACTTAGTTTATAATTATCCGTGTTAGCTATATACATATACTGGAAAATGATAGTTGACAGTTTATTTTATGTGATGATAGACCACACGCTGTCTAAGTTTACTTCAGAATTGAAAGCTATCACCTAAGCAAGAGAGAATGTATACTGCTTTCACAATATTAATCTGAATGCATATTTTTGGTTAACGGTCTGATTCTGAAACTGTTACCTGTTTCTGTTCAGCTTGAGCTTCCAATCTCTTAAAAATTTCTCTAAAATAATTGCTGTCAGAGTTGTAATGCAATTTTCAGATGAAATGTGTTGTTTTTTCTTTAGAATGAAGATTTAGCAGTCATTCACAAGGATTTTATTGTTTATGATTTATACACATGTGCTTGGGGTTTTTTGTTTCTTTTCTCAAATGTCTCAAATGATAACCTGGGTTCTTGCAAAATGTCCTTGCTTTTCACATCGTGATGGTTATGGCTCGGATGAAAGTGCAATTATAGATAACAGGAGAGATGAAATAGCGGCTGTAGATACAACGAATTAACTGAAGTTTTGTTGGGAAAACTAACACTAATTCCTTTTACTCCAGTTCTTCTCTGTATTCTATGTTACAGGCCTTTGATCTGTTGTTACTTTCTTTGGAGATTCTCAGGCTGAAATAAAGGATGCTTTATGCTATCCTGTGACTGGGATCCAAAATACTGGAGCTGGTTCGGTGGTTTTCAGTCTCTTCAACTTTATTTATCTGTGCATTTTTTCCCATGTGCATTCATGTTGCAAATGGACACCTTTAACCTTTCTCATGTTCTTTTTCTTGCTCTCACTTTGGATCTTAGAGACTGTGGATCACAGAGTGAGGAAGCATTGATCAAAGCTAAGGAGATGGTCGTGCAAGGGAAAGAATGCTCTTTGCTCTTGGTTCCTCCATCTGCAAAGTACAGAATATGTTTGTGTGTCTCCCCAGAGTTGGAAGAGACGTGGAGTTTGACCTCAGGAGCTGCTCTGGGGTAGCTTGGGTGTGTTGGTCTCTGGAGGAACAGGATGCAGAGCCTGAGGCTGCAGGGAAGGGTACAGATTGTGCTCTCTAGTGAGCTGAGAAACCAGTGCAGTGTAGTGTGGACCTTTGGTCAACATCATGGGCTGCTCCAAGTCTCCAAAAAGTAGAGACTCACAGTGGCTAGACCCCTTCAAGGCTTTCCTTGTGCTGGATTTGCAGTTGCTGTGTTGGATTGCTTCGTTGGAAGTATAGATACAAGGAAGAGGCATGGGACTAGGGATGCTTTTGCTTTTGGCCTCGCAGTGCTGTCCCGGCTCTTAAAGGCTCTTCCAAACTGTGACTGTGCTTTTGTGAGCTCACGTACCACTTGCTCATGCAGTCTACAGCAGAGGCACCGTAGCGACCTGCTTTTCTTCTCTCCAGCTGCTGCCCATGTTCAGCTCATCAGTCAGAAACTGTTTTTTTTCTGTGTCCTTTTCTCAATAAAAGGCTTATTTTTTGATAACATTATTTATCGATAATTTACATTTTTCTTTTGTTATATTTGTTTTAAAAGGGACAAAAATATTATTATAGATGTCATATTGCAATATGCATGTTCATGCTTGGAACTAGTCAAACCAGGTCCTGAGCAGCCTGCTCCGTGTGGCCCTGCTTTGAGCTGAGGGATTGGTCTGGGAGATCTCCCCAAGCACCTTCCAACCTCAAAGACTCTGTGGCTTGGTCATTTTCTGTGAAAGCTTTAAACTTCAAGTAGCAGGTTACTGAGTCACACTGAGAGCTGAAATGTTTCACTTTAGTGACTACTGTAAAATTGTTCTAGGTTTTGAAACATGCAGCTCTGCTGTCAAAATAGCATAAAAGTACTCACTGTGCTTTTCAATAATGAAGCTGAATTTTCTTAATTTCTGCAGTGTGGAGTGACAGCTCATTGTGGTCACACAGAAAAGCCAGTCCTGCCCTACAAAACTCATTTCTGTAGCAAAGAATCTGAGCTCTGTTTTACCTTTTTATATTTAGTACCTAAATAGATTTTTAAATCAGCAAAGGCTAATTATTGGTTTACTAAAACTAATAAAACAATTCAGGATTATAAAGAGAAAGCCAGTTGTTTGGGACACTGTTGGAGATGAATTATATTGTCATTAAATCTTAAGTGGAGGATAATTTTTACTCACCTTGCTGGTTAAACGAGATCTTACACGTTGCAATATGTGGCATTAAGAAGATGCACAAGCACATCAGCTGAGCAGAGAGAGATCCTTGCGTGCTGCTTTTGTCATTAGGAATAACTATTTAATAAGCTATTAGTAAAAGAAGAAATGAAGAACATTAAGCAGTTTTTGACATGGTTTTTATTGAAGGCTGGAATTTGTTCATAGGACTAGATCGGGCTGTTTCTCATCTTCGTGTCTTTTAAATCACTGGAAGGTGGGCAGTGTAATGCTTTTCTCTGTTCCTCCCTCTCCCCGCACCTCGCCAGTTCTGGAAATTGGAGATCTGCCATCTTTCTCTTTGTTCTTCGAGAGAATCCCAAAGATAGTTAATCACTCAGCTGCAGGTAACCTGAAAGGAACAAACTGAGATGGGTTTGGCTGCAGTAATTTGTTTGTAGAATAAATCTCTTTCGGTTTTTACAGTAATGGATTGCTCTGGTGTTGCAATTCTGGTGTTAAAGAAGTACAGATATGAAGTCGCAGGTGTATTATTAGCCTGAAATAGCTCTTTGATTTTCACCATCAGTGTCATTATAAATTAGGACTCTTTCATCATAATGAAAAACTTTTTACTTGTCAAGAGAAAAAGAAAAAAGCATCTCTGTGCTCATCTAAGAGGAGAATCTCAGGAATGCTGAATAACGATTCTGCCTGCATCCCTTCATTGGGACCCAGTGTGTGCATCCTAGAAGAGAAGCATCCAGTGTGGGCATCTTAGGGGTGATATAGACATCTGACCTCAATGAGGGCTCTGGGGCCGTCAGGCAAAATGATCGCTTCAGCTTGGGAAATCCATGGTGAAAATGCATTTATAGTTGCAGCTCCATGCTGCACCTCATGCTCAGCTGCCTTTGGCTGATCTCTGAGGACACTGTATCGGGAGAAGTTTTGTATGGGGTGTTCCCTTCTGGGAGACCAGGGGTCGTCCGTGGGTAAGCATCCCTGTGTTCTGCAGGAAGCAGCCAGACTAAATCTGGAGACCAGAGCTAAACTGAGTTAATAACCAGAAACAGGGGATGCAAAGTGAGTTTGAATGGGGAAGAGGCAAGAGGAGGAAAAGATATGTTGAAATGCTGCTGCTGTGCTGAAGGACCCCACAGTGGTGGTGTCTGGGACTTGTCCTGTGAGTCAGAGAAATGCTCTTGCTTCTGCTCACCTGGCTAGAATGAGAAGGATGAGGGTAAAACTATGATGAGAAATAGTCGGCTATAACTAAAACTTCCTTAGAGAGTGTTTTAGTCTGTTTCAAGTGCTTAGCTTAATTTTTACTCTGGGCATGTTATCTGCCCAATACTCAATTCAGAACTCAGGAAAAAGTTAGGGGGAAAGGCCCATTATCTTCCATCTTCAAAGAATCCTTTTGCAAAAGAGAAAAGCAAAGCAAAACACAGTCTTACGAATTCATGAATTCTGGGGTTTGTGTTCATTGTAATGAAATATATGAATGAAAATCCAATTCTCCTTTACCCTTCTAAATTAGACGCCTGCAACAGCTTAAGATTAACTTTGACGTCTGGACCTTGGTATCTGCACCTTGGCCAATGCAGGAATTAAGTCTTGAAATCTACTGCTGAAGTTAAACAAGTTGCTGTGCATTTCAGCACACAAAAGTAGGACAAGACTTGTATGCACCAAAGAGGTGAGTCTGGCTGCTCATCCCTTCTTGCCTCCCTTTCTCTAGGAGAGGAACAGCATTTGACAGCCCCGTGTGATGGCCGAGTCTCATGATGTGTGCTGTGAGCAATGTTCTGGCAGGGCTTTTGTCGCCTGCAATGTCAGGCTGGCTGACATCTGCCCCAGGCTCCTTCTCCTTTACTTTGTCACTCTTTATGCCTCAGTCTTTTTATGCCATCTAACCTGCTTTTCTTACTGGATGGAAGAGTCTCAGGGGTTTTTCTCTTCTACCTTTGATCTTGGTGTCACAGAAAGTTACTGTGCTGATTAGTTTAGCCTAATTAAACAATGCCATTTGGGGGGAAAACTCAGCTAAATGCTTCCTCTGGAAGCATGAGATTTTCAGAGCCTGTTTGTTACACTTTGTTAAATTATACAAGTTTTTAACTGCCTTCCGTTTATGGTGATTTGATGTTCAGTATCCCCTAACATTTATTCTCTGTATGTTAATATGAAGAGCAGGCCAAGTAAAAATATTGAGAAGACTATAGCTAAATGCAGGAATTTGCTTACCAATGAACGATCTCCAGCACTAGACAGAGAGATTAAACATGTTTTTTCAAATTGGAAATCTGTTTCCTGTGTGCCTTATGGGAATGTCACTGGAGGCTTGAAATCATAATGCCAGAAGTTTAGGATCAGATCTGTAAGATATGCCCAAATTCTGAGGTATGATAGAAATGCTAATGCAAAAGTTATTGGTGGGCACCTGCGTCCAAGTAAACTGAGAGATGAAACCTAAGGCCAGACTGGTACTCTCCAGAGGGATACAAATAAAAACAGAACAAGAAAGAATAACTTTGGTACAAGTTTGTCACAGAACAGCGTGCAAGAACTTAAGAGTTGCCACTTAGGTGGGTGTCGGTCTCATCTCCCAGGCAGCAAGTGACAGGAAGAGATGAAACAGCCTCAAACTGTGCCAGGGGAGGTTTAGGTTGGATATTAGGGAAAATTTCCTCACTGAAAATGTGGTCAAGCCTGGCACAGGCTGCTCAGGACGATGGTGGAGTGTTCAAAAATGTGTGGAGGTGACACTTGGTGGGACATGGTTTTGTGGGGAACATGCAGGTGGTGAGGGGATTGATGGTTCAGCCTGGTGATCTTAGAGATCTTTTCCAATCTTAACCATTCTATGATTCTGTGATACTGTGGAGAAGTACACAGTGTTGATATTGGTTTAGGATGTTGTCTATGTAGTTCATTATCACACTCAGCAGCACTACAGACACAGATCCAGAAATTACAATATTTGCATCAAACCACATGAGAGAATATATGTAACTACTTAAAAAAATCCCCCAAGCCCCTCTAAATCCATCAATCCTCATCCATACTTCAGCACAGTGTAAATTATAATCACTTAGAAGTTTATTAGCAAATAAATAATTACATGTGGAGTTTTCCACTCCTAGGATTTACATCTGTGTAGTGCTTTGCTAATAGTGATGCACAGCGAGGAGCTGCTTCCCCACAGTCCCTCCTTCTCTGCAGGACATGGTGAGGCTGGACTCGTCCCTGGACTGCAAGCCTGGATGAGCTGGGTGCCTTCCTATGAAGAGGTTTCAGGACAACCCTGTCATTTGGGGCTGACTCCTGTGACTGAAGGGAGGCTGGGGCTGTGCGGCAGACAACGTGTCCTCGGTGTCCATGTGGATGCTAACAGAGGGCTCAGTTAAGACACAGTTAGTAAAAACGCAAGAGCTTTTTTTTTAACTTTGTACCAATAATCTCAGGCGCTGAAGGTAAGTGCTTGCTAACTGCAGTACCGCATCCTGTTTCATACAGGAAAGAAAAGTACTTTTGTTTTGGGGCCTTATTTTGCCTGTTGTTAGTCCCGGGGGAGAATATATTCTGTGGTGCTTTACTTTGTTTTCTTTCTCATTTTCCTTTTGAGTGAATTTATTCTGTTCTCAGTATGGCTTTTCTGGTTGTTACTTCCACTCCTCTGGCCTCCTTGGAATCACCAGGGTTGGAAGCTGGTCCTTCTTCCCATTCAGCTGATATGTTTTCCCCCTTGATTCATTTTTGGCAAGAATTTGCTTGGCGGCCTGCTACAAAATAAAAATAAAATAAGAAATACCGCTTTTCTTCTTTACTAGGGAAAGACGAACTTCCATACAGCTAATGATAGATTCTGGTTTTTTGTCCTGGAAAGGAGTTTAAATTATCTCTGTTAGCGGCAAGTTGAATTGATTCTGTATTACATCTCAATAGATGTTATTGTTGCCACTTTGGTGGAATTATGGCATATTTGACTGGCCTTGGAAGGATCCTTGCTTTGTGCTGTCTATGGGGCATGTGGTGGCCAGCTGTACTCAGAGCAACGTAAAAAGCCTAAAACTAGAAACGAGTGCCTGCTTGATTTTTATTGTCTGGTTTTTTTCCGTGCCCCAGTGTAAGGTATGTAATGACTTTCTAGCAGCAGGATTTCTGAGACATGCTTGTATTTTTGCCTTTTCTTTACCTTGTCTTTGGGTAAGTATGGAGATCTTGGCAGGAATTTGGTTTACACGTCTGTGTTAAGTAGTGTTGTAATACAGAATTAGGTGTTGAAGCTTCTCATTTCTGTCACTCAGAAATCTTCTCCTGACCATTGCAATTATATAAATGTAGAGTAAACATTTAAGAATCGCTTTTATAGCCAGTTTTAATAGCAGTTTGCCAGCTAACCCATGTCTAAAGGAAAGGCCCTAGCGCCCAAGCTGCCCCTGCAATGGTGGGGGATCAGAGAGCCTGTACTGACATTGCATTCCTGCTTCATGTAGAACTAACAGTGCCAGCAGTGCTTCTGGCTGAATAAATGTGGGTCTGGAGTGTGGGGTTTTTAAATTCACATGCAGGATAGAAAACGAGGACTGTGCTGTAGCACCCTGTCTGGGGAGCATTGAGTGAGACAAGGAGTGTGTTTTATTGTTTTGAGGGAAGGGTTGATGTAGGTCTGTTGAAAAGCTAATTCTTTAAATGAAAGCATACCAGATTAAATGAGTAATTAAAATTCTGTAAAGGTTTCTTTAGAGCAGTTGTGGAGAAATCCCTGCTGCAGGATCAAATGTGACATGTCCCAGAGGCAGAGGAGTCAGAACAGCAGTGCGCAGATACCTGGATTAGGTGCTGGTCTGCATAGGGTAATAAAAACAAGATTGCAATGACAGATACAGAGACTGCACTGAAATGAGTGTGTAAAAGAGATGTTTACTTATTGTATGTAAAAACCTGCTCAAGAAGAACAGAAGTCGGAGCTGAAAACTCCTTTCTCCGGAATATGCCTGTTGTGATTCAGACGATGACAGATGTAAGGTGTGGGCCAGTGCTGGTAAAGCGCAGCCTTTATTAGGATTAGCTTGTAGGAATGTACCTTAGGAGAATCTAACGTGAATGAAGGTGGGGTATCTTGATGCAGTTTTAGGGAAGATACAATGACAATGATGTTCAGTAGTGACACTCAAGATGCTATAGAAACACCTATTAGCGAAAACATCCTCATCTAAGGCATTTAAAATTAGTCGGAACAGGATAAAAGTACACCAAATCCCAAAATCCCAAAGCCCAGTATTGGAGGTCTAAGGAAACTATTGGTTCTTCTTGTGCTTCACATGCACAAATTTGTTAATTTTAGCTATGTGGTTCTTTCTGTGAAAAACTCTTTTTTTGTGTCTGTATTTGTGTGGTGGTGTGAGGTGAACTGAATATACCAAATTTCTGGCAGCCCTGCTCAGACTGAGTGATTTGGCATGGTTTGCCAGCATTCTGTTTTTTGTAAGAACCCAAAGCAGCAGCCCCTCTGTGGATCCTCAGTGATGGAGTCTGCCCTGAAATGCAGCGTTCATTCAAAAATTTTAGATTTGCTTCGTCCTTCATCTTTTCTCTTGCAGATTCTGATGGGAGAGCAGGATAGGGGAAGAAGAAACTCTGAACATTTTCGAGACATTTGATGTAAATATTTTAACAACCTCCATCCCTTGCTGGTGGAATTGCATTTATTGTCACTTTTGTGGTCCCTCATTTCCCTTCTCAGACTGTGAAGCAGACTGAGAGTTTGTGTGCTGAGAACTGTGTTTTTGTTGGTTTCCATGACGTGTTAGTGCTGTTACTGACTGTTCTTGCATTAATATCGAACTGTATCTAAGCAAAAAACTCTACAAAAGTATGAAGGAGGCCTACAAGAGGGCTGGAGAGAGACTTTTTACAAGGGTATGTAGCGATAGAACAAGCAGGAATGGCTTCAAACTGAAAGAGCTTAGGTTTAGGCTGGATGTTAGGAAGAAATTCTCTGTGAGGTTGATGAAGTCCTGGCACAGGCTGCCCAGAGAAGCTCTGGCTGTTCCATCCCTGGAAGTGTCCAAGACCAGGCTGGATGCGACTCTGAGCAACCTGGTCTAATGGAAGGGGGTTGGAACAAGGTGGTGTTTGTCTAAAGTGTCTTCCACTCCAAATCATTCTGAGAATGTATAATTCCACAATCTGGCTTTCTCTTTTCTATTTCAGAAAGATTGAGGCTTCTAAACCATACACATCCTTTGTATTGCCTTTCAGATGGTTTGAAACTCAAACCCAGCAGTAATCTCCTGTGACTTGTGCTTAGCACAGCTCCTCCAAGGGCATTTGCCACGTTTATATGCGTTGACTCACCAGCCGCAGTGGTGGTCGGAAGTGAGCTGGGGGAGGTCAGTTCCTGTGAACATGGCGTTTAACCCGTGATATGAAAGCTGCAGCAGGAGCTGTTCTTCCTTCTTTTTGGTTGTCTTAGAGCTTAAGCAAGTAAGAAAAAATGTGTGAGCCTCTGCTCAAGCACAAGTAAGTGATATGCCTCTCTTTTGGTGGGGAATTGCAGTCAGTGCCAGATTCTTGCTTGCTTTGGAACATAATGTTTGCTTGATTGCATCTGTTTCTGAAAGCTTATGGCGATAACTTTCCTGTCACTCCTTTTGCTGAATTTGATGTTTTGGAATGCCAGAAAAATGTAAGCTAATTGTTGTCAGTGTCACTGAGCTGGGTTTTATAGCAGGGCTGTAGAGCCCCAGCACACACTGCCTTACACCCCTGCCGAGGTCTCAGCTGGGCCGTGGACAGGAGGAAGAGGTGAGCTTTAAGTGGGTTTGAGGAAAATGCTGGAGTTAATAAAGCAGCACAGCAGAAAGAAATAGGGTATACCTGGTGGCAGAGTGGGAAAGGCTTTTGCCCCTTGCTGAGCAGCAAGAGGGCTGGGAGCTGTAGGGCAAGGTGTGAAACAGCCCGAGGAGCTGTAGGCTTGCTTTGTTTCAGCGGAATACTGCAAAATCTCTTCCTCTAATAGAGGGCCAGAGAAGTCCTGTGGGTTGGCTAATGTAGGATGTGCAAAACCCAGAGATTGCCATAACATTTCAGGTTCTTGCTGCTATCACAGATCTCAAAGATATTTTTTATTTTAAACTGTGATTATTTTTGAACGTGGCTACATCGGGACCAAGTGCCAAATACAAGACCCTAACCTGGCTTGTGTGTTGGTAGAAAAGCCTGAGAACTGGAGTTTAACCACTTGGGCTCAACTGGTCTCTTTACTACTAAACTTAGTGGAGCACTCAAAATCCTTGTATTTTATCTTAGTCTACTAGAAAAATGTATTGTAGCCTTCAAGTTTGTGACTGCATCTAAGGGAAATATTTCAAAAATACAGGCTTTCTTCTGGGTGCAAACAGCTAGTGAGGATAAGAGGAGACACTCAAGAAAGTTCTCTGTGCCGTGATGTTTCTGGTGGCTTTGAATTCTGTCAGAAAGACTAACGTTACTTTTCCAATTTAGTGAAAATACAAATTGTAGCTCAACTGAGCCATTTCAGAAGTTTTGTTTAAGTTTTGCCTTAGCCAAAGCCTAAAATACCTATTATTCTATTAAAATAATGCAAAAAATTACTTCTGAAAAGAATAATCTGGGTCCTCTTTGCTTGGATTTGTTTTGAACAGAGGAGTTATAAGCAGCATTTTTCATGTGAGTAGAATTACAAGCCAGCCACAAAGTACTTGAGTTTAAATCTATTAGAAGCACAAGGAGTGCACAGAGCAAAGCTGAATCTTAGGGCAGGATTTTAAGAGTTTGGAAGTGCATGCTCAGGTTTTTGGAGTGCCTGCTGTGAGTGCCTGGGAGGCGCTGGCACACTCCACAATATTGTGACCCGTGGGTCCATACCTAATACAACAAATGCTTACATCAAATTTGTTTCCAACCCGCTCTGGGCAGATCTCTTGTTAACTCTTTGCACCTCACTTTGGGCAAATAAGGCTGTTGTGGTATAGGACTGGTATTCCCCATTTTAGTGTTCCACTGAAACACTCCAAACCACGCGCCACTCACTCACTCTACCCTCCCCCTCTTCCTCCCCTTTGGTGGCTGGAGAGGAGAATTGGAGGAAAAAAGGTAAAAATCAGGGGCTGAGATAAGAACAGCTTACTAGAAACAGTAATGAAATAAGAAACAAAGGGTAACAGCAACAATATTAATAACAGAGTGTACAAGAGAGGTGAATGTAAGTAGCTCATAAGAGGTTTTAGCCTAGAAAAAAGAGGTGTCTGGTGGTGCCACACATTTGAAGCCAATGAAGCAGCCACTAGCTCTTGTTTTCAGTAAAAAAGGTAAAGTGGTTGGGCCTACATTCACAGCAATGAATCCCAGGAGGAAAGGAAAAGGAATTAGGTTTTAATTCCTTTTTAAACTTCACAAAATTATACCGACAGGATATATTGTCCTTTTTTGTGGCAGTGGTTGAAGAAGAATGGGGAATTCTTAGGGTAACTGATACCTTACTCCAAGTCAGCATGGGGTAGCTGGGCTCGGCTTAGGATCTTCAGTTGGGGATCCCCCAGGGATGTGGTGCCTGAGGGCAGGAGAAGCTGTGGCTTTCCTCCTTCAGCTGCTGTGGGGGACTGTGGACATGTCTGGCATCTATCGGGATTTCAGTGCCTTGCCGGAGCTGAAACTGGTGCCATGCTTGTGTCATCAGGCAACATAGCAAGGGTTAGAGGGGTCTTTTCATATTTTCTAGAGCTGTGGTAAGTGCAGAGATTTGTCCACTGAGGAGCTGGATCACTGAAGCAATTTTTAAGAAAATACAATATTGCTAGATTGCATTCTAGTCACACGCTGGTGAATACCTGCTGAAACACTGAGCTCCGTTTTCTGCACACTGCCCTTTTAATTTTCTCAAATTCAGGCTTTTCCTTTGTGCATTGTTTTAATTTCTGGCTGTGTTGAGCTACTGTTCATAAGGAAGAAGTCCTAGTCCTTCCCCTTAAAAGCTGGCCTGTGGCAGCACTGCTGCTCTCACAGGGAGTTTATGGTACCCAGAGCCAAGCCATCAGTGTAAATTCTGTCAGTGATTATGTGTTTGCAATAATCCAGTAATCTGCTCTAATAATCTTTGTTTTCACTGCTTTTTTCTGGTAAGTGAAATTGTATTTGAGTAGAACCTAGTACTTATAATTTCCTGGTTTTAGCTGGAAGGATATTTTAGTAGATGGTCTCAAATCTGCTGAAAAGGAGATTTTTGTGGTAGAAATGCTAATGAAGCAACCAGCAACTGGCAGCCATACATGGGGAATTCAGGGACTGTATATTTGGGTGGCAGAGATTAGTAAGTAGATTTGTGCCATCTGAATCTATTTTTGACAATAAAATGTGCAGTCTGCATGGCTCAGACTCCAGGGGCTTTATTCAAAAGGTCACATCCTGGTTTAATACCATTAATAGAAATCCAAGGTAATTTAGTTGATGTGAATGGGAGTGCTTTTCATTTCAGGTTTTTGATCTTAGTAGGAATCTGGCTAGCATTTTTGAAGCTAAAGCCATGTTGTTGAAGACAACACAGAAAGGCAAAGACTGGTTTTTCACCTTTAGATTGAATCCTTTCTATGTGATGCAGGCCACCTTCCACTCTGGTGAGATTCTGGTAAATTCAGCTAGTCCATTTTAAAACAGTAATAAGGAAAGAATGTTTGTCATGTTTTCTTTGCCCTTTTTTAGTGCATTTATGTTCAAATGTCTAGATTTGATGTTTTTCATTTCTGCATACTGCCAGAAGCCTATATATTCGTATGTTCCTATACAGCAATTTTAAACCACATTCCTTTTTAAACTCTTTTTTTAACCTTCTCATGACACACTGGTAAAGCTGACGTGAGGGTTTCATATAGGCTTGCCACAAGTCCAAAAAAACTCTTAAGTCAAATGCTGCAGGATCCATGATGGTTTGTTTACCGAGTCTCCACAGAAGTGAATCAAGAATGTTAAACTAAAGACCAACAATCATTATTAATCGCTACTTTCTCTATGTTGACACTAGACTGTATCTTAATGGCATCTTCCAGATTGGAGCCTTTTGCAGGCATGTTAATATTTCATATAAGGAGGAGTAATAAATAGGGATAAAATGCAACTTGAGCGATTAAATCCGAAGAAATGGCACTTGTACCATTCCCACCATGTGGAACACATTTCTAAATCATCCTAATTTAGTTGCTACCAAGTAACACAATGTTATATGCTACAGCACTTGTATTTCTGTTTGGAGAAATCCTTTTGAAATGGTTTTTAACTTTTGTATTTGCTCTTTTATTTTGGGTGTCTGTAGCAAAGAAGTAAATAATTAATTCAAGACAGGATTGATGAAATTCCGCCTGTCTTACCAGTCAGGCAGTTTAACAGGATTATTAAGGCTGCATATATTGATTGTAATAACTTGTGAGTGAATGGCTCACCCCTCTCCTACCCCACTTCCCTTCCTCAGGAACTTGAATGGGTGATACATTTCCAGAAGTAGCACAAATTTTCTTCAGGATCAATAGAACAAAATTAACACTGAATTCTTTCCTTCCTTCGCTCAGGTTGCCCTTGTTCTTCTTTTCAAATCAAATGCCACATTGACTCCAATCCAGTGTTGGAAGCATGTGGGGAACTGCAGCACATCAGCTCAGCGCAATGTCTCCATCAGGCTGGAAGGAAACCCAAAACCAAAACTGCACTGGCCAAAATGCATCCTCTGCAGAAACCCCAAGGCAAGTGGCTTTGTCCTTCTAGAAAGTGTACAAGCTTCTATCGCACAGAAAGTGTAATATTTTAAAATTATTGTTTCAATTTCAGTCACAGCAAAATACTTACTTTTACATTGTAATGTATACATGGTAAGGTTTTGTTGTCTTCATTTATTATCCTCATTTATTATCTTCGTTTTCCAATGTTAGATAACCACTTAGAGAAGCCTTCAAGAAGAAATTGATTCAGCGATAACCAATTGCTTAACTTCTCACTTTATATTTCTTGTCCTGTTGTTATACCTCATGCAGCTGTGAAGTGTAAGTTGAATTTAACAGTATTGTTTACATTTTAAATGAATTTTTTAAGAAGTATTTTAGGTAAAAATGCCTTATTGTTTAAACCTGGTCCATTTTCCATTTATTGTAAGAACTATGTACGGCAACAGGAAATGCCTAAATGGAACAAATGTATTTTGAAAATATAAAATAGCAGCTAAACCAGTCAGGTATGGGCTGTGGTACTTCCACAGAACCGCAAGATAATAGTCAAATAGGTGGCAGCCCCAAAGTATGATAGAAGAGGAGCCAGGAAGAAGCATCTTCCAGCTGGTGTCCAGATGTTCTTCTGGTCTCCCCAGGCTTCTGAATTCTACAGAAAAGACTGCAGCAAATTTCCTGAAAGAATATAAATTGTTTTCATGCTTCTTCATCAGTGAAATGACATGTGGTCTCTCTTTGTAATGCCAGTTTGCCAAGTGCGCTCCTCTCACCACCCCGTGCTTTGTAGATTTGATTACATTTATGTATGCAATGGGTGCTTGCCTCAAGGGAATCAGGGATGTAAAAAGCATGGAGTTTGCGAGGTGTTTGGAACAAAGGAAGCTAAGCCTCAAGAAGATACTAAGTTCATAAACCGAAATGTTTAGAAGATATGGGTCCATGTGATAGCTGGCCATTTTCATCTAAAAAAGAAGGTATTTTGGTGTTGTACACACTGAGACGTCGCACCACCACCCCCTCCCAATTAATTATAATATCTATACAAAAGGAATTCAACCTTAAACAACGACAAAGAAAGCACTGTATTTTCTGCTTCTGGAAGTAAACCGTAGACATTAAATTAATATACTACTTCACACTTGAAACATCTCACAAGGTCTGTGTCTTTATGGAGCTTTCACCTAGAGGTCTCGGTAGCTCAAATTTATTTAGTGGTTGTTCCATGACTGTTGTTTGCCTTCATGCTGATATCTCTATTGCTCAACATTACTTTAGTAAGTAAAAATTCAGAATTAATAAAAGTGTTTTCCTGCTTCCTTTTTGTCCAGTGCAGAGTGAGTTGTCTGAGGTGATTCAGATGAATCCACTAACAGGAAAGACATGAAATGGACAGCAGTGACACCCAGTGTAAATGCTTTGACATTATTGTAAAACCTTTGGGTGTTACAGACCAGGGCCAGCTTTGAAGGCCTAATGGGGTATGTGGGCTAGGTTCTGGCATGTCTGCCTGCTGCACTGTGAACCCTCTGCAAGGAGCACGGAGCTCGTCTTTGGCTAGATGGGCCAGGTGACTGTGCGGATACTTGTTTTTAGGTTCTTTTTTTTATTTTCACACAGAGAAACATGGCCAGACACCCACTGGTCACATGGTGTGCACATGAAAACCTACTGAACAAAACATAGATCTCCACCATCTCATTTGCATGCAAGAAGATTTTCTTTTCCTGCTTCCTTGTTATTCCTGCATAAGATAGGGCTTGTAGAGGTCTTTTCAAAACTGGACTTTAAGGCATTTATTTTAAGATAGGAATTTCAGATGGTTTAGGAGACTGGGCAAATCAATCCTCTTACAGGAAGTGTCCTCTTAAAGCTCAGATCCTTAGAAAATTTGATTTTGTTCTTTCACGCTGAAATAAACTCAGTAATGTAGGGAGTTTAAAATCTGACCTATACCCAGAACTCCAAAATGCTTTAACAGCCCTTCATTACTGACCTCAGACAATGTCTGTCTATGTACTACTATGGCAGCTGCCCATCTGCTGGAGCAGGACAGACATCTGGGCTGATGTGGATCTTAGAACAGATGCAGAGCCTTCTGCAAGGAAGGGACAATTGACTTTTTGGGTGCATATGCCTCTGTTTATCCTCCTAAAGCAAGTAACCCTGGAATTACATTCAGAACAGTTGCTAACTCAAGCCCCATTACCATGCTGATCACATGTGCCAAATGGATGATCAAAGTCAGAAATGGTTGAAAGAAACTGCTCTCGAAAATGTTTTTCAATACAAAATGTAGTTAGAATTTCCTCATTTAACATGTCAACTCATAGGACAGTCTAGATGGGAGGGCACACTTGGCGGTGCTACTCCAAGCAGTGTGTGCTTTGGGAACAGTCCCACAATCAGTTTTCCTGCCCTCCAGTGTCAGTTCTGCCTATGGGAGTTGCTTTTTCTATGTGAAACTATGACAGCATGGGAACGTGTCACCATGAGTTAGTGCCTGTGTATGATAAATCATTTACTCTGCAAACAGTGGAAGATCTGAATAAAATTTTTAAAATGACATTACATTTTAATGTAAAGTTTTTTTTTGAATACTGTGTTAAACTTTGTACCTTGGCCTCCTTGTGAGTCCTGAAGCAGAATGTGAGTGTTCTTACAATACTTGTTTTATTTATATCACATGCAGTGCAACATAGAACCAAAAGAGGAAGGAAATTCGTGAAGACTACTATACCACAGAAGAGAGAGGGGAGGGAGAACAAGAGGAAGAAAAGCCATTGTGTTCTGCCTGTGGTGTTTTTGACCAAGCAAACACAAGGCACTGAAATGCATGCTGGGGTTGGGTTCTGATGGTTTGTTTTGGGATGTGGTTCATGCCTCTGCCTTTTTTTCCCCAATGTAAGAGATTCAATGGGATGCCAGAATTTTGAGAAGTCATGGAAAGGGAAACTCATTAGTGTGATTGAGAGGGCGAGAAAACTTGCAAACTGAAGCGTAAGCTGTGCATCCTGTTTAGTAACGAGGAAGCGGTGCAGTGCTGCAAGCCGCTTGGTTTCTTAGCACAGCTAAGCCAGCTGAAGAAACACAAAATAGAAGCCTGTCGTTTTTCTTTAGCGGCTTGCTTTGGTGTAAGCAACACTTTGGGACTGCCTCTCTGCTGTTTATAAAGAATGCATACCCCTCGGTCTGGATTTTGTTTCCAGTTTAGGATAAAGAAGATGGAGATTTATCCTCCTGTTTTTTCCCTTCTCTTTCATTAGTACCTCCTAAGCCTGTCCATCTCAAACCTGGGCAGGAAAGAATTCCTCCCGCACCGTCTCGGCCTTTGCCAGCTGATCCCAAGTCATCAAGGAGCTTAGCACCTGGAGAGGAAGAAATACCAATATCAGCAGGAGTCAACACGCTCATTGAGAAATTTGAAAGTATTAGGTAAATATGGCTTTGCGAGATCTGGTCTCATCTCCCTTTTCTGCATTTTTAACTTGGAATATAATAGTAGAAAAAGTTAACTCGATGATCACATAGAAAGTCCTCTTTGGGTGTTTTCTACTGGAAATGCAAAGCTTCACTGAGGACAAAGTATCTTTTTAATAAAAGCTGTGAATTTTAGTTCATGATGTACAGTTGTGCTTAAGGAGCTTAAGACCTGCTGAATTTGGTAAGACTCTAACAGAGGCAAGTAGCCCACAGTTTGCTTTCAATAAGTTGGCTTGATGTGGGAATTGCATCATAGGAACTTGATTGTTATATGAAATAATTGAGTTTTCTGTCTAAGACATAATAAACCTCGGACCTTGCTTCTTGGAGGCAGGGAAGGGCATAGTGTACTGTGAAACAATGTCATGTAGAACAGCAGCTGTTCTGAAACTTTGTATGAATTGGATAAAATAAATGTATTTTGCTGTAAAATCAGTTCATTTTACAAACACATGGAAACTTTCCCTGAAGAATAAATCTGCCTGATGGAGCTAAGTGATGGGCTTTTTTCACAAAGCGGAAGATGGAGACAGGCACCATACTGTGCCTTGGAGTGTGTTATCACCTGGGTGAACCCGGTGTCTTTCAAAGAGGAAAAGTAGTGCCTTCTCATGCTTCAGTACATTCTCTCTGGCAGAAAATACCTTACCTCAAAGGCTTGGTTCTGTTGAAGAATGAGAGTTCCTGTTTAAACGAGCCCAGAACCAACTGCTTCTTTTTAAGGTGATCCCTTTATCTCCAAACCCTCAAACCAGACTGTTCTTCAAGGTGACATGGAAAGCACTGAAGGCCCAGGATTCTGGTCGTGCCATTTCAGCAGAGTTTAGGGATGATGGTTTTTTGTTGGGTGATCATTACTATTGCAATGTGCACACTCTTGCCTTCTGGGATTGTCAGTGGGGTGCAAGAAATACAACTTGAATCAAATGACAATCAGACCCTCTCTTTCAGGGCACTTGTGAAACCTGAGTGTTAATATGACTGTGGTGCTTTCTCTTCACCCACAGGCAACCTGTACATATTCTTCAAAGAAACCAGCTAAATTTAGCTCTTAAGATGGAACCTGGCCTGGACTCATCCAAGCAGATGAGCTCGTGTGACTGTGACACAGTGGCTTACAGTGGCTCTTCCACAAATGACAAAACTGAACTGGATGAAGCTGAGCCCAACATACCACACAGCATGCATCTAACTAACACAGACATAATGAAAATTAAAGAGTTGAGCATAGGTGATATCAAAAGCCATGAAGACTGCACTGCTGTGACTGTGAGCAAAGAGCCCCAAGGAGAGCTTGGCAACAAAGACTCAGCTGCAGAACTGAATGGGAACAGTAAAATTCCCAACAGAGACAGTGGCATTGACAGTCCTTCTTGTAGCGTGGCTGGGGAAACATTCCCCAGTGAAGAAGGCGCAGAGCAGAAGAAGCCCAGCATGGCTGGGAACCCAGGAGAGACGGAACCTGACAGAAAGGGCGCCAAACCTTCCTCTGCAGAGCAGAAGAGAGACTCCACGCAGGATGAGGACAGTGACATTGATGAAGGAAGCAGTGAGGAGCAAGAGACAGCAGAAGTGCCAAAGTTAGAGTATTTGGATGTAAACAAGGTAAGGGAGTTTGTTCATTGCTATCAAGTGCTCGGAAACCAGTTCCTGACACTGGCAAGAGGTCTGTTGAATCACTTTCATACATTGTTTGGATTATTTGGTTGGTTGATTTTTCATCAAAGGATCATGATAGTCAGTATTACTTCCTGCTTTATGCGGGTCCTAACTTGTTCCTAACCTAGACAGTTTTTTAAGAAAGGTTCCCAACTTGCTTTAAAAGGTTTCATGTAAGAGAATCCATCACAGCCAGAGGTAAGCTGTTAAAATTCAAAAACTTTTGTAGGTCAAGACTCCCACCTTGTATTTGTGGTTTGCGTTTGTCTAGGTTCAGCTTGTTAGAGCATGTTGTTTTCTGTGGGGCTTTGTGTTATTCAGAGAGTTAATTGGAGAGTGCTTCTTGCAGGGTCAGGACCTTGCATCTGAGTAGAATAGGCACGATCAGAATTTTGTCTCACACAAAATTTAGAGTTTTTTTTTACAGATACCTGTGCTTTTGTTGGTGTGACCACATCTTGAGTGTGAAGAAGTTGTTTTAATGGTAGTTATGTCAAATTACTCTTCAGGAAACTGTAGCTAGAAAAGAGATTTTGCTTTGATTCCAGACTAATGTAGTCCAGCCATTGTGTATTTGCAGCAGCTATATAAGATTAATGACAGATTCCTTTGATTATCAGTTTATCAAGACAGTCATTTTTAGAAAATAGTGCTGTTAAAATGGATTAGATTTTTCCAGAAAACCAAAATAGAATATTGTAAAATATCTGCAAGATGTTCTGCTTTTTGTTTGGTGGGTCTTTTTGTTTGTATTTGGTAGTGTGTGAGTTTGTTAGGTGTTTTCTCCCCCCAAGCTATGATGACAGTAAAATTAATATATGGGATTTTTGTGTTTTGAAGAATATGATGAGCAGCTGCAGCTAATAATCTATAGCTAGTGAAGTGCACTGTCCACACCTCAGTTTATACAAATAGGGTGGTTCTGTTGAAATCACCGAGTATGTCGTGATTTGTGTCTGTCAAGAGCTTGTCCCTCGGGACATGTGGACATTAGAATGCATTTCTTAGTTTCTCGGTCAATCAGCTGGTGACTATAAAAGAATGATGAAAATGGCATGCAGGTACATGGTGTGCACAAATTTCTGTACCTCAGAACTTTGCAAGAGTGTGTTTATGCATACATACACACACTGTGACATACTTTGTTTTATATTCATAATGTGTATGTATGTGCATGTGTGCAACTGAAATATTATTTAAAAGATACTTTATTAGTTGCAACAGGCCAGCAAGAAGCCATAGAATCATAGAATATCCTGAGCTGGAAGGAACACATAAGCTTCTTCAATGTCCAACTCCTGGAAAATAATACACGATATTAAAAAATCTTTAATCTGGCAGTTAAATTCACAGTTTGGACTAGGAATGTTGTATCAAACCAACTGTGACAACCCCAAGCTGAACATGATTAAGAAGTGCTTTGTTGACAAATACCAATATTTTGTAAGATATCTATGATTGATAGCTGGTTTTAAGTCTTGTTCCTTAGGTTAAGCGTTCACATAGCAGGAAATAAGGATGACAAAACACAGAGTTATGAGGTTGTAATTCTCTGGAGCTCACCTGGTGAATTTACGAGAGAGGTGTCCCCAGAAGAAAACTCATTTGTTTTGGTTTTTTGTATTACCCTCCTTCCTGAGGTGCATGTATGTGATGCACTGCAGGTTTTCCCTTGCAATCTGAGTTGACTTCCCCTGCCGAAAGGCAGTCTTGAAGCTGACCAAGCTACACTAAGTCACCTTGCTTTTGCAGTCACATAGAGGAGGAAGGCTGAGAGAGCAGCTGCCTCCTCTTCAGTGTAAAGATTGTGCCCTCTTCTGTGGACACATTCAGTGAAGCTAATGTCTGTGTCAAGTGTCCACTTAAAATCACAGAATCATTAAGGTTGGAAAAGATCTCCAAGACCGTTGAGTCCAACCACTACCCTAACACTGACAGGTCCACCACTATACTGTGTCCCTAAGCACCACATTTTACCTGGTTTTTGGAGACTTGCAGGGGTGGTGACTCCACCACTTCCCTGGGCAGCCTCTTCCAATGCCTGACCCTTCAGTGAAAAAACTTTTTCCTGATATCCAATCTAAACCTCCCCTGGAACAACTTGAGGTGATTTCCTGCTCCCTCCTTTGATTTTGTTGCAGATTTAGGGCACTACAGACTCAGGGTTAGCGTGAAGGTCCGTAGCTTCCATCAAGGAGAGCTAATGTGATTCAAAGTTTTCTTGTTCCATGGTTATTCTTAGGCTGGAATTTTACATCACCCTTGACAAAACTGATAATTTTCCTGCTTGAAGGAAGAGAGGAGAGCTCAGTTGGCATCAGTTGCTGGCTTGGGAGCTGGGGAGACCTCATCTCCTTCAGAAAGCCTTAAGTTGGGAGAGAGTGTCCTTTTCCTGCATTCCTCCTCCTACCCCTAGTACCAGGATTTGCAGCTGCGCCATGAAGGTAACCAGTGGTCTCATTAAATATGCACGTTGTTATAGTTGGAGGAGGATGCATAAGTACAGCTGCAGAGTGATTTAATGATGGCTCAGTAACTCCTAGGATATCAGGGTAGGTGAAGATCATGAATAACCATTCTTTTTTACTTCAGATATCTCTCCATCTTCCACCCAAACTTTCACACAACCCATGGCTGGGGAAGGTAACCTTGCCTGATATGTGACTGGTATTGTTTCATTTAGTCTAGGTTTAGCTCTGCAATGATGCGACTTCCCTTAGGAGACTGCAGCAGTCTAACAGGGCTCACTATCAGCACAAATTCTAATTCTGTTTTAAAATCTCAGGCGTGACTTACTGGGATTTCCAGTTATATTTTAACAAAATGAAAATGAACAAGAGGAGCTTATTAGTTTTGATAAAGTTTCAGAAAATGTCGGGAGCTCCAGGAAGTGATGCACATAAACCTTGACAGTTATAAAGGAAAGAAGTGACGTGAAAGTGAGACTGAGGGACTGTCATGCTCCGAAGTCCCCAGACTTCTGCTGAGAAGCCTGAGAGCCTGAGTAATGCTTCTGGGAGGGGTATCAGTGCTTCATAGCTTTTTATTTAGGTATTTTTTCACTAAGAGTAATATATGCTCATTTGTAATCACCAAAAAATGCTTTTCTCCATCTGTCCTGCTTCCTGCTGTGTAAATAGTAACAATGGAGTCCCACATGGGTCTCATGCATTCACTGACACATGCTTCCATTCTGCCTCTACGTGGCTGGAGTTTCACTTCTAATTTCAATGTCCAGTGTGTGTTGTAAAACTTGGCCTGCAGTCCTGCTACTCAGACCTTTGGGTGAGACCATCTCCATGTATATTCTGGGAAAAAAGTCCATAGGCCCATGTTTTAGTCATAATGCCGGTTGAGAAAATTCAGATATGCCATCATCATCATCACCATATTTGGTTTAAATATCTTAAGGAAAATGAGATTGCAGTGCAACAAAGACAGCCAAGCATAGGATAACTTTTCCATATTGTTTTCAGCATTGTTAAGTACGAAGTGGTCTATAATCTTTCTGGGACTTTTTGTGTTCTTCATAGGGCTGACTGGTGGGGTTTTGAAGCAAAACCATGTAGGATTTAAGCTCTATCTCAGCAGTTCTCTTGCAAGATTTGCTGAAAAGCCCTGTGTGAGAGAGATGCTGACTGAATAGAGTTGCACACACCTATTGTATGAAAAATGGTTGCTGCAGGACATTGCCCAAGTTTTCTTGTGCTAAGCTTTGTATGTACTTAAAATTTTCGTTTCAAATTTGCTTTTTTCGTGATAGCCAGGTCAGTCTTTGCCTCCATGAATCCTTGGCCCAGCCATGCCCCTGGACACCCAGCTGGGTGGGTGAACAGGAAGCAGCGATGCACTTGTGGCCACTTAATTGCACAAACAAGACCAGTGTGTGCCAGTCTGTGCCTGTGACTGGGGTACTTGAGGTGCAAATGCATTCCAAGTGTGAATCTGACCTTCATGAGAAGCTGGTTCTGTTTGTGTTCAGGCTGTTGTTTCCTTTTATTTAAAATGTTTTATGGACAGTTGCAGCTGAAAATGAATTTTTGAATCTTCCACAGAGTGAAAGAGCATCACGCTGCTTTGAGCACTGGAGGGAACTTTGTGTGTTGTGAAGTCAACACCTCCCTCTTCGGTTTTCTCATCTTTCTTGTCACCCCACCAGCCAAACTGTTGCATCCAGTCTCTGCAGTAGGTGTAAGGTTCTAGCATATGACTGCACGGGGGATGCTGCAGCTGTGGCGAGCAGTCAGCCAGCAAGAGCACTGCACAAAGCAGGGCATAATCTCAGTTTGCAAGTTTATTTTACTTATCCTTCAGAAACATGGACCATGAAATATCTCGTTCCTAGTGAACTGAATGATGGCTCAAGCTTCATTAAGCTGACCATGGCAAAAAATGAAATTTGAAATTTCATTTAAAATGTTATGCCCATTGAAAGGCAAACATGTTGCAAATTTGTCTGAAAATTGTGCCTATCTGCCTTTCTGCCTAGCAGAGAAAGCAACTGAAGATAGAGTGACTGTAAAACTGAGCTCAGGCTGAGTCTATTCAAGCCTTGCGTGGTATTTAAGCAGATGTCAGCAAGTATTTTTGAAATATAAACTGAATTGCAGATGGTGAAGGTCAGGAGGTTAAAAAGTGCCTGTGCTATATAAAGATTTACTTCTGAGTACAAATGTATTTGGTTGGAAATAAGTATTTTTCCAATTCTGAATTCAAACAACTCAAAGGATGCTCTTGGTGGCTGGTGTGCCATCTGGTTACGTCAGTGCCTTTCATTTGAGCACTCCTTTGTGCCCAGCAAAACCAGCAGAAAAATTCTTTCTCGGTGAGAGATCCTTGTGGTTACTGGGTTTGACTGGCCAGCAGTGCACTTCAGTGTAAACTGTAATAAGATGCATTTGCTTGGAACAATTTCAAAATTTATCGTGCTGTGATTTTGTGATTTTTTTTCTCTTCCCCTAAATATTAATAAATATTGAACAGACCAGGATGTTGTGTAGCATGTTGAAAGAGCTTAAAAGAATATTTGAACTGACTTGGAATAGTTTGAGTGGCAGGGCAGACAGAGTCCATGTGAAAACTTCACTCATGGCATGTTTGCCTGTCTCCAGATTTGTGCCTGAAAAAAGAGGGATTGCTTCAAAGGAAGTCTGATGTTTCTTCAAATAACGAAAAGCTATTCAGTTTCTTTCAATAATACTTACATCATGGAGTTGTGGGTGCTTCATGCCAAGTGGCACCTCATTCCACGTAGGATAGCTGTGGGTCTGATTTTGTTTGAGTTCATGGCTCTCTTTGAAAAACCTTTGAGGTTTTCAGTTGTACTGCAGTTTGTCTGAATGTGTGCAGGGGGTGGGGGGGTATAAATTTTTCTGATCAACTTTATTTGGAAACAAAATAAGGTGTTGAAGAAGCTTAAAGAGAGCTTTTATTTGATATTTTCCAACAATCTGACAGTGGCCCCCACAGGATTATGTCTAGAAGTCCTTGCCCCAAATGCAAGCAGCAGAGACAGGCATTTGGGATGGATATCTGCTGCTGGTGACAGGCCCAGGTGCTTCCTGAACTGGAAATTGCCCCATGTGTTTAATAGACTTCAGCCAAATTTTTCCTCTATGGATATTTCTGGTTCTTTTGTGAACCTGTGTGAAGGTTACTGCTGGCAGTATTGTGTTGCTTGAGGAAGTAGCTCCTGAAGCAGCACCTCAGTGATTTTATTTGATGCCCTTCAATTTTCCCATAGAAATACCAATTAATTGCACCCAGTCGTTGTTCTCCATTTCAGGAATCGTTAATGAACCTCTTACCTTCATTGCATTTGTCTTTTTTTCTGGATCCAGCCCAGTATAGTTTCACTACATTTGATCATCCTTGCTGCCCATTTTCCATGTTTGTATTCCTGAACACAAGCCAGCCAAAGCTCTGCTCTGGACTGGTTTCCTTAGATGTAGGCATGATGTTTAAAGTCTAACATTTTAAAAGAGTGTTGGGAAGCTCAAGCCTGTGTTCTAGTAATTCAGGTATTTTTTCTATGTAGCTTTTGGCTAAACTGTGCCTAAAGTCAGTGCTTTATAACTGTGTTTAGGGTTTTTAAGTAGACCTTTCTCATTCTGTTTTTTAAAATGAGCTTAATGAAGGCTTCACTGAGTGATTTGGGTTACCTTGCTGAAAATTCTTTTCAGGGAATTGGCCTGTGTTTAAAGCTGCACAAAAATCTTAGAAATATGCCATAGAGAGTAATGCTGTATTGGCCAGGGTAGAAATCTGGCCGAACAGCCTGGTTTCTAGTTTGTGTTTTAGTTACATGACCTGCATCCAAAAAGGAGAACAGTTAGTTTACAGTCTATTGCTGTTTTTCAAGTAGACTAGACTTATTTCCAGGTTTAGAGGATGTTTCTGGTTCTTTTTATAAAACCTTAATGGACTCAAGTGATGTCCTGTGCAGCCACTGATTGCATTACTAATCACTCTTTCAGAAAACAGCATTAAAAATGTCTCTGGAGCAAAGCCATCTTTTGGGGGACGTGGAACAGATTCTGAAATGTGTTAACCTCTTTCACTCCAGGCTCCTCTGCTGGTAGGGATTTTGGCCACTGACAAAATTAAAAAGAGAAGAGTTGGTGGAACTTAGGTGTGTAGGTGCAGATGGATTGTGAAATTTGTAACTTTTTTTTCAGTGTACAGAGCCCCAAAAGCTATTCAACATCGCCAACGAGCTGCTCCATACAGAAGAAGCATATGTTAAAAGACTGCACCTCTTGGACCAGGTAATTCCATTTTGAATTAACTCTCCTTTCTTTTCAGGGAGCAGCAATGATGTCTCCTGTCCATTGCCTAAGCAATAGCTCAACACAGTGCAAATGCTGTGTGTAGGTGGAAGATGGAGTTTGCTTGTCAGGCTGCGCGCCATGGGTCCCCGAGGCACGCTTTGTGCAAGAGAGTTCTCTGAGAAGGAACCAGAGGATTGGGATGGCAGAAAGGGGAACAGGAAAGCAGCAGCCCAAGACACAGACAGCACTTGGTTCCTCCCTGGGCTTATGGGGGAGGAAATCACAGGGACAAGGAAGGCACTAAGAAATGATGAAATCTGTGATTGCTCTTTGAGGTGCAAGAAGTTGAAGTTTTACTAAAATCAGGCCATGTGTCGGCCCCGCGCCTTCAGTGAGCTATTTTTTTACCACTGCGTTTTGTAATTGTTGTCCATCGCGTTTACACGTGGGGATGAAGTAAAACTGGTGTGATGAGTCTGAACTTTCTTCCCTGTAGACTTTGAGTTGACGCTACACAATTCAGGTATTTCTATAACTATCTCAAAGAAAAAACCCATGAATGTGCAGGAAAGAAATAAAAATGAGAGTGAGACACATTGCTAGCCAAGTGCTTTTTAAAAATGAGTAGACAAAAAAAAATAGAAAACTGTGACCTGGCTATAAGTGTTGTTAGAAGCTGTAACTTGGAGAACCCTTCACCCTCCAACTCTTGGAGCTCTATGGAAGACTTGCAGTGTTTGTGTTAGATGAACAGAGACTGTTTCTAGACCATAGAAACCTAGAATGTCTTTCCCTTTTGTTCAGCACAGTGTAATTTCTCCTACTGAGAAAAACCCAATCACATGGTTTGTTTTGCTTTGTGTAAGTAGCAGTAAATGCTTTTCAGGGACTGGATGTTCTTTGCAGCTTGCACTCCCAAATATGAGAAGTCTGATCTCAGTAATTTCAATCTTTTTTGAATTACAGCTCAGAGTTTCCTAGTTTTTTGTGTGGCCTGCAGTGATATATCTAACCCTGGGTGACAGTGGGCTTAAGTTTTGTGAACCTCCTGAAGACTCCAAGGACTGGCTACCAGGGGTCAAAATCTGTAGCTCTGTTCTGAGCAGTCAGCTTTGCAGAACTGCAATCTGAAATAAGCATGTCTAGGACTGGTTTTCATAAAGAAGTGTTGGTACTGTCTTGTTGCCTTCTGCAGGTTTTTTGCACTAAATTGTCCGAAGCAGGGATTTCATCTGAAGTGATAACAGGCATCTTCTCAAATATTTCTTCCATCTATTGTTTCCATGGACAATTTCTTCTTCCTGAGCTCAAAACAAGAATTACACAAGAATGGTAGGTAGCTGTCATTATAATTAAGTAAAAAATACATTTTCAAGGAACTAAAGCAACCATAGGGCCTACTCTAATTCCAAATTCTTTATTGTTTAATGCAGTAGTTACAGTAGTTATTTAATATGTTAATATGAAGTCTCTCAAACATTTCTGACTTAAGGAGTAGGCCTGAGCACTCAAAATTTCCAGAATACATTGTGAGCATTTTTTCAGTTCAAAGTATTGCCAGAGCCGTTTTCCTTACTGCATTCCCACTCTCCTATTATTGCAGTACTATGAAGGAATGAAATTGCTTGTTTTGGCCCCATAGCTGAAATAAATATTTTCAAATACCAATTAGAATTTGGCTACTATAATAAGTTGAAGGTGGGACTTGTTGATTTCGGAGGTCTTTTCCAACCTTAATGATTCTATGATTCTGTAAGTTGTAGGTAAGGCAGAAATACAGCGATAGGTAGAAGGGTTAATTGTAAGTCAGATCTAAGAAACCTGATTTGAGGGGATACATTGGCTGCACAGTGTCCTGCAGTGGCAGGTGCAGATAGTGCTGACCTTTCCAGGTACCTTGACTGACCAAGACAAGATCAGGCCTTGCATCTCTCTTGGCTGAGTCCAATCTTCACACAATTCATCGGTGACCAGAAGGAATAAATGAGTCTCAGCACCTCTGTGCCTGACTTGCACTTGCAGGGACAACTGTAATAAAGGGAAGGAAAACTGCAGAGTCTGGGAGTCAGAAGAGGATAGAAGCTTGTTAACTGGCTAAAGAGGGTCTTGCACAGGCAGACTGGGGAAGAATGGCTGGCTCTCTGCCTGGCCATGACTTTGGAGGAGAGAGATGTGTGTCTACTGCTGCTCCAGCCTGGGGTTGTTGGCCCCTAGAGATTCAGCTGAACTGAACCATCTCTTTGCACTAAAACCACTTCAGATGTTTGGCTGTGGTGGAAAAGGTTATTTTTAATAAGTAAAAGTTTCCCACAAGATTTTGTGCTAGGCAGAAGAGATATATAGATGTTCCTTTAATGATGCGTAGTCAGTCTGCTCCTCACTTAAGACGGTGAGGGCAGAAATATCATCCCTTGTACATCAGGATTCACATTTGAAGTTTCATCTAGGGTATTGCATAGATTACCTTAAACTAAACTTAGCCTGTCTTGATTGCACGTATGTTTAAGTGCTTGTGCATGTGGAAGACAACTGTGGAAATCTTAGAGCTGTGCTTTCTCTCTGAAGATACCATTAATTTCCAGAGATTTCAGTACTTACCTGTCTCTTTACCATAGGAGTGTCAACCCACGGCTAGGAGATATCCTGCAGAAACTTGCTCCTTTTCTGAAAATGTATGGAGAATATGTAAAGAACTTCGACAGGGCAATGGACATAGTGAACACATGTATGCAGCGGTCCTCTCCCTTCAAAGATGTTGTTCAGAATATACAGGTATGTTGTTAATTGGCGTAATAGGACTCAGAAATTGTTGTGGTTTAGGAGTGATACTCCCCAGTTTAGAGTCTCCAAAACCACACTGTCACTCCCTTGCTTCCCCCTCTGCCCTTTTTCCCTCCTCCTCCCCCTGCAGCAGCTGAAGAGGAGAGCTGGAGGCACAAAAGGCAAAAATAATGGTTTGAGGTAAGAACGATTTACTGGAAACACCAATGAGATAAGAAAATGAACAGTAAGAACAACAATATTAATAATAAAAGTGTACTAAAGAGAGAGCACGGATCCAACTGCAGCCACATCACCCAAACCACTCCCTCCAGTCAGGACCAGCATCACCCAAACTGCTTCATGCACTACACTTACTCCGCCATAAGGCACCTTCTCCTCTGAAGTGAGACCCTCTCTGCCAGCCTAGCAATGACCTGAGGTGTTATCCAATAACACTGGGGTCTTGACCACACCCCCTCCTGTAGACTGCAAAAAATTAACTCTGTGCTGGCGAGAACCAGGAATGAGAGATCCTCAGTTAGTTCAGTGTGTTTGTTTCACAGTTCATGACACACACTGTCAAGATAAAAAGGCACTAATACTAAAAATACGCAGTTTTAGTGGCATTCCTTTCTTGTCTTTTGCTGGTTCACAGATTTCACACACAGCTTCTTTCCACTCAAGCTTTTATTTTTTTATTTTTATTTTTTTTAATATGGCTTTAAACTGTCAGAGGGCAGGGTTAGATGGGATATTGGAAAGTAATTCTTCCCTGGGATGGGGATGAGGCCCTGGCACAGGCTGCCCAGAGAAGCTGTGGCTGCCCCATCCCTGGAAGTGCCCAAGACCAGGCTAGATGGGGCTTGAAGGAACCTGGGATAGTGGACAGGGGTTGGACTGGATGGTCTTCAAGGTCCTTTCCAACCCAAACCATTCCATGATTCTGTGGTTTAAGAGGAGTATCAGAAGTCACAGAATGAAACTTCGCCCTTGGCCCAGTAATTCTGACTCTTTTGGATTTGTCTCCCTCGTTGCTAATTTTAATTTTTTTCTAATTAATACATTTTCATTCTGAGGTGGGTGTGCTTGAGTTTGGACATGTCACTGACAGCATCTGCTATTTGTCTGGTTTTTCTGAGGCTTCCAAAGTGGCACACAGCTCTCAGGATCACAGGTCCCCAGGAGGATGCTTAACACGGATTTTCATGTGTTTTCTCATGATTGCACAAAAAGCTGCGCAGGGAGAGGCGAAGGGCTCCGGTTATGCTGATGTATCCACAAAACTGCTCCATCCCGCTCGGCCCCTGGGCCAGCTGAAGGGATGCAGGCTCCAGCATGCTCATGAGCATCCCTGCGCCAGTCCTAGAAAAGCAGATACCGTCCTTTGGGAGGGGAGGGCTGGCAAGGAGTGGGTTAAGCTGATCAGGGAGCACAGCTGCCTGCCCTAAATGGGAGGATTGTGGCTGGGCCAGCTGTCTGGAATCAAGTAATCCCCTAGCAAGCTGAGAGAGGAGAGGCCCTGTGTGGAGGTTTAGGGCTGTGTCAGAGACTCAGAGAGAAGTTTGGAGAAGCAAGGACTGGGGGAGGTCCTTTCCTTCCACACTGCTGCTCCACATGGCCTTTTCTTACCCTTTTTCTGCCTTCATCCATCCTGCTCCCACTAAGGGCATGCGGAACAGCACTGTGTTTTGCTGTCCTCAGCCTGTGGCAAGCCATGACTTTCTGCAGGGTAAATCCATTCGGGACTGTTTTCCCCGCAGAACAGGCAATTCCCTTCCCTAAAATTTGCCCGTCTCTTCCCACCACCAAGCTGCCAACACAAATGATGGGTGTCACCTGTCGATCTGCACCTGTTCCAGACTATGAGCAGCGCTGCTCTTGCTTGAGCAGAACTCTGGGCACTGGCAATGCAGGCAGGAGATGCAGCTCAGAAGCCTGCTGATGACAGAATTGCACTGTAGGTTATTTAGTTGCACCTACACAGCACCTTTTGCTCCGTTGCTCGATGATCATAGCTGCAGGAGGCAGAGATTGGACCCAGAATGCTTAGTCCACTTATCTGACATATGCCTGCACTATCAAAAGCCACTGATAGTTATTAACATACTAGCTGAAGTGTTTTGGGATCCTTCAGGGATGTGCCGTCTACCTAAGCTGTTAATGGAACAGTATATATATAATATACAGCTTAAAGCATTCACGATTACTAATTATGTTAAATTAGGGAAAGCAGAAAACAAAATCACATACTATTAATAAGATGATGACTGTGACTTACCAGGTTTACTTTAGCTGACCTTGAAGATCAAAATAGTTTCTGTTCAGTTCACATCTACTTGCTGGGGCCAAAACTTAATAGCTGGTGAGTTTATTATTACTTGGTTTGTCAGTTTTCTCCTTATGCCATCACAGAAGTATACTGTGATGTATATACTACATATAATAAATAATTCTATATTATTTTAATATATATTTATATTTTTATATGTTACATGTATTTATGTGTTTTGGATTCTCACACGAATTAAATACAGAATAAACATTTATCTAGTAAAGAATCCTACTGTAAACTCAGTAAACTTTAAACATTGCATGGCATGAAACTTTTCCTGTTTGGAACAGTTTGCTTTGTCACTTGCCTTTTCAGAAAGGTATATTTGCATGTGAATACAGCTGAAGTGGGCCTTGAAGTGACTTCCTCCTCTGCTTCCCTAATGGTGTCCCATGTTCAGGTTCATCCTATTGCAGAAATAAAGGGACATAGAGAAGGTTATAGTAAGTGGATGTGGGAATAAAATCCAAGTGCTAGTAGTGTGAAGTTCTGTGCCCTGGAATCTCTGATTCTGTCCTTCACAGCTGTATTTTCTGCTGCTGTAAAACTCTGAGAGGTAATAAATTCACTTCAGCTCGCCTAAACAGAAATATTGCTCTCCCTGTTACACTATGACAAGATATTTTTGAAAGCAAGTTTAGTCCTTTGAATTTCTGGAAAGAAGGCTAGTATTTTTCTCTCAGACATTCATCCCATTATCTCCAGCCCTGCTGTGAGAAGGGAGCGAGTCAGCAGCGTGGTGGGGGCTGGAATATTTATGAGGAAATTGCTGATACTTGAAACAAGTTCCTTTCACTGAGAAATGCACAGTGAAATTAACTTGGTTGTAGAGACGCTGCTTACACTAGGAACAGACAACGTTTGTGGGCTGATGTAAAAATAATGCTGTGTAGAAGAGCTTGTGTATGTCTGTGGTTAACATACTGCTGTGGAGTCAGATTACATCGCCAGCAGAAACTTCCTGTGTGCTTTAAAGCAAGTTAGTTGCTCTTACTGAGATTCTCATCTCTCCTCTTTTAAATAGAAATACTCTTTTGCTTCACAGGATCCTATGAAAACAGGTAGACTGCAAAACTCAGTGCCATTGCATGCAGAGCACATCAGTGCCTTATTGGGTGATATTTAGTGTAATCAGATTCAGACCTCCTCCCCTTTTTGGCCAAGTGAAAAAGAAGTAGAATTTGAGAGAGCTCCACCTTTCAAAGCTGGTGTGTGAGCAGTGTGTCTGCTGCTCATACAGTGAGCTCTGGCAAGCAATATTCTGATTTCACAGAGTTGGGAGAACAATGCTGCACAGGGCCATGAATGGGAAGAGCTCTTCTGAGGCTTCTGAAAGAAGAGAGCTACATATTGGCAGAAAAAGCTGAGCATGGAATGAAGATTCACATAAAACCTGTCAGTTCTGATATCTGCTGTTGGGCAGATAGCTGTCTCCACAGTTGTATCTGGAGAGGCTGGATCCAAGGCCAGTGGTCTGAGGTTCACTGAGGCCAAGTGCCGGGTCCTGTCCTTGGGTCACAACAGCCCCTGCAGCTGCAGGCTGAGCCAGAGGGGCTGGAAAGGGCCCGGCAGGAAAGGCCCTGGGGGTGCTGCTGGCAGCAGCTGAACAGGAGCCCAGGTGGGCAAGAAGGACCAGGGCACCCAGGCCTGTTCCAGCCGTGGTGTGGCAGCAGGACCAGGGCAGTGCCCATCCCCTGTGCTGGGCTCTGCTGAGGCCCCACCTCAAATCCTGGGGTCAGTTTTGGGCCCCTCACAACAAGAATGACCTTGAGGGGCTGGAGCACGTCCAGAGAAGGGAACGGAGCTGGGCAGGGGGCGAGGGACCTGGGAAAGGNAGCTGTGCTGGGGGAAAGTTTAGACTGGATATTAGGCAAAATTTCTTCATGGAAAGGGATATTAGGGAAAATCTCTTCATGGAAAGGGTTGTCCAGCCCTGGCACAGGCTGCCCAGGGCAGTGATGGAATCACCATCCCTGGAGGGATTTAAAAGATATGCAGATGTGGCACTTGTGGACTTGGTTTAGTGGTGGCCTTGGCAGTACATGTTTATGTTTGGACTTGATCATCTCAAGGGTCTTTTCCAGCCTAATGAGTCTGTTGATCCATGATGGTTTGAGAAGTTCCTGTACATTCCTCTAGCTGTATGTGAATGGTCATTTTTCATTGCTGTTAAACACCAAAGACAGGAACAAAACCAAACCCTCCTGTCCTTGTTTTCTCTCCATTACAGAAACAGGAGGTGTGTGGAAACCTGACTTTGCAGCATCACATGCTCGAACCGGTGCAGAGGATTCCTCGTTATGAGCTTCTCCTGAAGGACTATTTAAAGAAACTTCCAGAAGAATCTCCAGACAGGAAAGATGCTGAAAGTACATGTAAACTCTTCTCTGTCTAAAAGCACAATGAAATCTTGGGCAGTTTATTCTTAACATGTTCAGATACTTACAACTAGGACTATGGTAGCAATGGAGATTTGCATTAATCATATTATTGCCAAACAAAGGGATTTTGAATCCTTTTGGAGTTGAGAAGAAAAAGGTTGCAATACCAGCTCTAGGAATGAAAGCAGCTTTGGCAAATAAACTGTGATGATATGTTGACGTTTGCTGCTGTAGAACATCTGAGATTTTTGTTTAATCCATTGTGTGGCCAAGGACAAAGACAGGAGGACATCCTTGCAATAGCCAGAAAAAGAAGGGAAGAATTGTTTTAAATTTGTATTGTATTTAAATGTGTATTTCTTGTCTAGAAAGCCAGTTAAACTCTGTTTATATGGTGAAACAAGGGGAATGGACTTCTCTTGATTACGAGGAGTTTTGATCTCAGCCAAAAGAGGGTCCATATTACCCTAAGCAGGCAAGCCCTGTTTTATGGAAACAGTCTTTAAAATATGCTTGGGAAGACTCAAGTGAGACTTAACTTTTAATAGGTAATTCCTAGACGATGAGAGTTTTTTGTCACTATGCGCTTTGGCTCATCTAGGTTTTTAGGAGAGAAAGATGAAACATAGGTCAGCTGAACATGCGGAAGTGATTGTGCCTATAATTGCTAACGTAACATCAATTTTGAAGGAAAAACAATAATCAGAGAGGTGAACACATCCCCCAAAGTGCCATTACAAGATATAACCTAGAGAATGCATAACTGCTGATACCTTTATTGCAGAGTCACTGGAGCTGATATCGACAGCGGCGAACCATTCCAATGCAGCCATCCGGAAGATGGTGAGTAGCAATTCCAGAATGGAATCGTGATCTGACTGAAACACTTGGCTAAACTGAGGGCCTCCCATTGCAACAGGCTCAGTAAGGTAGACTGGGGAGGAATATCTGACTGTCAGTCAGGCTTTAAACATGTGTTGGATGTCTGAGTTCTTTTTATTGTAAATGCAGTTTCTGTGGGTTGCTGGGCTTAAATTCCACTTCCCTCCTTCTTAAGGACCCAATGAGTAGAAAAAGGAAGTCTTCATAAAACTCATTATTTGCTTTTGCTTGAAAAGTGTTGAAAGTATTCCAATTAGGTCCATTCACAAGGCGTCCTTGCAGATTTTCACACTGGTTTTTTAGTCCTACAGGTCTTCAGCAGAATGAAGGTTGCTTTCATTTGATTTTGGCTCATCTTAAGTGTACAGAATGTGCATTTTGCATGCATCAGTAGCTTTGGAAAGCTGTGCTTCAGAAGCTGGGCAGTCAGACTGTGGAGATTTTGGACATTAGCACGTGCTTTACATGTGGAAGAGCTAGTGCATTACCACTAAAGTAAACGGGCTTTATAGCTGCAGATGTTACCCCTTTGGTGCACCCAGGTACCTCAGGACATTTTGTATCTAACAGACCTGAAATTCTGTGTATTTGGCTTAGTACCTACTGACCATTTGGGAGTGCAAGGTTTATATTCCCTTCCCTATCAGACCATTACTTCCTCCCCCAGCTGGTGGGGACACCATGAGACCACGTTTCCTGCCGCTGCTATGGGGAAGTAACCAGCTGATGTCTGTGTATTGTCAGTATGTCTGAAAACAGAGTTAGGAAACCATCTGTTTCTATTTGAGTCTAGCATGTTGTCTTGATAAGGATGTATTTTGGTGGAAAATTTTCTGGTTTGGGGCCTCTAACAACTCTTTTCCTGGGGACTGTGTACAGTATTTGTGCAGACATCAGGAATATGAAACAACCGGCTCGTTTGTTCCTGTGTCCGTTGCTTTTTCTGTCAGTACACAAGAACCCATCGGAAAAGGCTGCTATAACAATTTTGCTGCATAAGATCCAAGCCAAACTGAAAGGAAAGTGAGTGCTGTAGCAAAATCTCCAAAAGTTAGTGGAGAGTTGAATTAATTGTTGGCTGCTCACTCCTGTTGTCATGCAGTAGAAGAAATAAATCATGCTTCCGAAGCTGACTTTTCCTAAAAGTGCCAATATTCCTCAGGTTTCGGATCTATTTTTAGTGTTCTAGTTTCTCCTTTAAAAAACATGTAGTTTGATAAGGTCACTCTTGTTTGTTTGTTTGTTTGTAAAATTAGTGGAATCTCTTGCTCATCATCCAGTTTTGGGGAAAAGATCTGTTGCGTTTTGGGGCTTAGATGATTTACTTACTTGTTTTAGTCCACAGCCCCCACCTTCCGTTTAGTTTGCAGCATGTTCATTTTAATGGTTTGAGTTTTTGGGGGTTTTTGGTGGGTTTTTTTCTGCTGTTCATTTCTTTAATTGTTGGTCAGAAGAACTGATTAGGACAGGAACTGGTGTGATGTATATTTGTTGTGAGAATTCTCAAGTCAAATGGAGGTAAACAAAGAGTGTAAACACCTGGAATTCCAGCTTAATCTGTAGGTAGGTAGACATTTGATTGAGAGATGTGTTTGGGCATATATTTGGGTGTAATTGGATTGATCTTGGTCCTCAATTCCTGACCGTTTCCTGACAGTGTCATTTGGAGAACATCTGTCCAACTTGGGGTTGGAAAGCTATACCTTTCCAAAGGCTGTAATTCAGGAGCAAGATGTACATACCTTCCTTATTTTGACTTGCTGGAACTTCTGCACTGCTTAATAAGGCAGCTGCAAGCGGGTCAATGAGTTGCCTTTATCCATTTGAATACTGCGTAGAGGGACTTTAATATTTAGATGACTTAATGTGAAGGAGAAACAGTGGTTTGCTGGAAAGGAAATAGTAATCCCTTCATAAAGAATTTTGACCAAGATATAAGGATGCCTGTATGACATTAAATGTATATTTTAAGCATTTTGGCTGGCCTATTTCAGAGGTACTTTTGGCCACGGAGGCCCCTGCACAGGAGTGCAGCATCCCCCAGACAGTTGAGGTTTTAAACTTAGCTTAGAGCTGTGGAATGTGACCGTCCTTCCTGATGGAGACCTACCTCCAATTGTATCAGCAACAAACACAAGTGACACCTCTCAGAAGTTGGAAAATTGTCATATTGTGGCAGAAATCTTAGTCTGAAACATGGGATGGAAACTGGTTTAATAAATTAAAACTTGGAAATTATTTGGTAGCGTACAAGTCTCCAACCTGGCGATTGATTTTGTTGGACGTTGCTTCTAAAGTTCCAAAGATTAATATTTAGACTTGATGTTCTTAGAGATCTATTTCAACCATTATGAATCTATGATACATATTTATTATTGAATAGTGATAGTCTAGAAATATCAAATAAATTGATCTCAAAATGTCATTAAACGGTACAATCCAAGTATAACTAATCCAGTATGACTACTCTAGAGTGGAGAATAGCACTGAAGAGTATGCAACAGGTTTTAATATAAATGCAAACCTATAGTTTCAACTTTCATACATTTACCACAGAAATGCTACAGGGGGCAATAGACCGCACGGAATATTTTTTTTAAATTTAAATTGCTGGGGGTTTGTACCTGCAGGAAAAGATGCACAAGCTTTTGGAAGTCTATGAGCGCCTAGGTGGTGAAGAGGATATTGTTAACCCAGCCAATGAGCTTATTAAAGAAGGACACATTCAGAAACTTTCAGCAAAGAATGGCACAGCACAGGATAGGTATTTATTCCTGGTGAGTATTTTAGTTGCTCTTTTATTTTCAGGGTTGTGTTCAGGTTGGATGGGCCTTAAAGCAAACTGGTCTAGTGGAAGGGAGTCCCTTCTCATGGCAGGAGTGGAATGAGATAGGCTTTAAGGTCACTTCCAACCCGAACCATCCTTCGAATCTATGGTTCTGTGGTACTTTTCCATCTTCCTAAGATCAAAGACAAAAAGCATTTAGCAGCTGAGCCTAGCTACTTCTTCTGAGCAGCAGTTTTCTCTGGAAGCTTTTTCCTCAAGGATTTCCTTCTTTCTTCCATGCTGTGCCTTTGCTGATGCCTTGTGATGCCCAAAGGGGTCTTTTCCATCTCCCTCCTCAGAGGCTGGGTTTTTGTGGAGTGCCACAGGAGGTGGTTTCCAGCCAAACCACCTTGCTGGAGGAGATGGCCAGCTCTCGCTGGCACTGGGAGAAGAGCTCTCATGCTTTCAAGGCAGTCAAATTCAGAGGGAGGGGCAGAAGGGAGAAGTGACTGGCTGATATGTTTCTGTCTGCTCACTTCTTTCAGTAATGACCAATTAACCTTGCTTTCACCTTAAATCTCTTCTTGAGGACTATGTCTTAGAGTAAAACACGTCAGAGCCCTAAACTTTCACAATGCAGGCTGTGTCCAGCATGTAACTGCCTAAGTGAAACTCTTGCCTCATTGCAGTTTAACAGCATGGTGCTGTACTGTGTGCCAAAACTGAGGCTGATCGGCCAGAAGTTCAGTGTCCGAGAGAAGATGGACATTGCAGGACTGCAGGTTTGCATCTCTTCTTTTCCCTTTTTTTAATGCTTCTTGATAGCTTCGGATCCCTGCTGAATCCAAACACATAACATTATGTGAATGTAAAAATACAATAAAATTCTAAAATCCAGCTTTGGATCACTTTGGATCAGTGCAGCTTTTCCACTACAAGAAACACCTTAAGGTGCTGGAGTGTGTCCAGAGAAGCATAACAGAGCTGGGGAAGGGTCTGGAGCACAAGTCTGATGACGGAGCTGGGGGGGATTCTGTCTGGAGATGAGGAGCGAGACCTTCTCACTTTCCACAGCTGCCTGAAATGTGGGTGTAGCCAGGGGAGGGTTGGCCTCTTCTTACAGGTGACAGGATGAGAGGAAGCAGCCTCAAGCTGCACCAAGGGAGGTTTAGGTTGGATATTAGGGGATATTTCTTCACTGAAATGGTTGTCCAGCCCTGGCACAGGCTGCCCAGGGAAGTGGCGAAGTCACCATCTCTGGAAGTGCTCAAAAAACGTGTGGATGTGGCACTTAAAAACATGGTTTTGTAGTGAATGTGATGGTGCTATTTTGACGGTTGGACTTGATGATCTGAAAGGTCTTTTCCAACCTTAATGGTTCTATGATTGTATCTCTTTTTGGTTTTTTTGATTGGTTGATGTTACAAACCAGTTTAACACAGAAGACCAAAGGAAACTGAGCCTCTGTGAATGAAACGGATCAAACCCAGAAAGGCTTGAAATATACCCCAAAACTTGATTAAAACCAAATGAGGTCAGATGTTGGTGCCAAAAAAGGTGATATATTTTATTTAATAGTAAAAGAGGCAAAGAGAAAGAAAGAAAAAGAAGGAAAGAAAGAAATAGAAAAGAGGTGTGTGTGGGTGGGGGAACAGGGAGAGAGTGACAGGGGTTAGGTAGAAACAGATCACCCTTCCGGGCATCCCAACGACGTCTCGTTGCTCCCCTCCGTCTGGTCTTCTTGGTGGTGAGGGTCCCCCGTCGCTGCCACTATGCCAAAAAGCATAGAATCCAGTGGATTAATATACATTTGGGCCAGGTGGGAAGGCCCACCTGCCTCCCCTGGGGAGGGCTAGTTTGACACTGTCCCTTGCAACTCTGAGGGTCTGTTGCATCATGTTGCAGTGCTCTGGTGCAGGTACTGGGGACCCCTTTGGGACGGCCTTTGATGGGCCATGACCCTGCTGTCCCTCATGTGGATATGGCTTTTCCTGGGGTGAAGGGCACCTCAGCTGAGCTCTTCTGCACCCCAGAGGTTGGGCATTCACTGCTCAGACCAGAGGCTTTTCCACTACACACCCAAACCTCTCCTGCCCCCACCCTTTGGTGTGAGGGTCTCTTTGAGCCTGGTAGCTGATAGCCCTGGGGCTGTGGTCTCCACCCACAAGGTGCTAAGCTTGGTCCCTCTGTGAATATATTCTTCTCCCCTGAGTCACTTCATCTTATCTTCATCAATGAGCAGTGTAGGGCTCCATTCAGGGTTTTGGTGGTTTTCTCTGCAGCTTTTGTACAGTTTTGCTATAATAAGCAAAAGTCCTTCATGAAGATGTTTAAACTATAAATTATAACTTTTCAGTCTCCGACCATTGGGCTTTTTAAATTTTTATAAGAATCATTCAAAGGGGAGCAGAATAATGGTGACTGTGTGTGACGTGTTTGGATTGAGAGCCCTACCTTGTCCCCTGTCTGGCACAGAGCCACCTTCTCCCTCTACTGCTGTAGGAGTCCGGTTGGTGATACAGACCCACAAATTTTGTAGCAAAACAGGTAACTATGGAAACAGTCCCTTATTTTTTCTACTTCTATACTTTTTTCCAAATGATCTTTTCGACTAAGCATTTCAAAGAATGACTATATTTGTAAGTCATTAAAAATGTTGGCAAGACAAGGTCAATGGGTAAAAAGCTGATGTGCTTTTTACAGGTCCAAGAAATTGCCAAGCAAAATGTAGCTCATACATTTTCCATAACAGGAAAAAAGAGATCATTGGAACTACAAGCCAGGTACGGTACTTGTTCTGTCTTTGAAGGTTTGTGAATATGTATGGAGAAATTGATCTACAGGCTGTGCTAGTGTGACAGCGCTTTAAATCATGAGGTGAGCAGCAGAGGTGGGTAAATTAGATATGCAAGAGAATGTTGGTCTTAAGTCAAAGTGTGTTGATTGCCTTTATTGAATGCTTACAGTATTTATAGTAGTGCTTGTAGGGTCCACTGTGTCAACAATTCAAGTATTTTTGACATTTGATAATAATTACTGTCAATAATTATTTATAATGTTTATAAAATAGTGGATAGCAAAGCTAAAAATCTAATGGATATAAAGCTGTGAAGCTGTGAATTGAATTTACTCAAAATATTGTAAGTAGAATGATGATGTTTTCTCTATTTTTCTTTCGTTTTAACAGGACAGAAGAGGAGAAGAGGGAATGGATTCATGTTAGTACAAAGCACCAATGATAAGGAGGGCGATCACCATGCAGGCAGAATTTAAAATTACTGTTTTGGGGTGCTGAATTAATGTGGCTGTGTAGGGAAGCTGGGTGGGCCAATCTGGCGGAGCTGCTCATGGAGAGAAGTGTGGAGCTCAGTCAGGGTCCCAGTGCTGACCAGCTGGCCCCAGAAACTATCTGGGGGCTCAAACTGGGCTCCCCTTTCCTGCATTCCTCAAGCCCAGTATGAGAAGAGACTGAGGCATCAGACCTTGCATATTCTTCCAGTTTGACTTGTGGAGACATTGTCTAATGGCAGTCTCAGTTTTTAACTTAATAATGGGTTAACACCACCACTCAAGGTTTTTAAGTTTCCCTTTCATTTATACAAGTGTAAGGGTTTTTCACCAAATGATGATCCTACCCATATTCCTATGAGAGAAGTGTTTTTGTGATGCTTCTCATCTTTGCTGACATTTTTGTCTCAGGTCATTCAAGCCACAATAGAAAAGCACAAACAGAACAGTGAGACATTCAGAGCTTTCAACAGCTCTTTTTCACAAGAGGAGGAGCATCTTCCTGATTCCTCAGTAAGTACCAGTGCTTCATTCTCCTTTGCCAGAACAGTTTTACCAACAGTCAAGACTTGCACAGCCAGCCTTAAAACAGTGGAGTCTTGTTCCGGATTTTTATATGGCATTACAGGGCAGTCATCTCCATTTCTCTGGCTCTCAGATGTGTATCAGTCACAGTTACTCAGCTCTGCAGATATGGAATAAATTACCCAGGGCAATTCAATGCTGGAGACCCATCAGTCATGTTTTCCAGGCTGGCGGCATTTTTTAGCAGAACAGGTGTAATTCCTCAATGTTATGAGTGCTTACCTGTTCGGAATGTTGTTTGTGTGCCTGAGAGATTTCGTTCATTACTTTTCCCCATCTTGTCAGAGATTATTTCTTTGATATAATCAAAGAAATATTTTATTATTATTTAAAATATTTTAAAGACTCAGAAGGAAAATGATGCATTTTAAAAGGATCTTTAAATGCTGTCTTATAGATAGTAAATATATTTCAGAAAAAATACCCTTCAACTAAATATGCAAAATAGTCTTGAAGGTTTATTGTTTCTCTACAGCCATAAGGTATCACTCTGTGTTGTGTTTGCTAGGAATTCTGTTTTAGAAGTATTCACATCAGGACAGTATCTCTCCGTTCAGCTTGAAAATGATGGTAGTAACCTTAGCCACAGGCATTTGCTACAAGCTAAAGAGGAATAGGGCCTGGAAGAGCAAAATATTAGGAATATCATGCAGTGTTGCCTGTGACTTCATGACTTCAGACTTGGTAGATCTTGGAGCAGAGGGAGAGAAGGTCCATCTGCAGAGATTGAATTTTGGGAGCTTTTTATCTTCCCCCTCCCCTGCCTCCTAAACTGTTTGTTTGGGTTTTTTTTGTTTTGGTACCTAACAATTTTTGACATTTCTCCTTGGAGATTCAAGACTGATTCAGTGACTCAATAATCTGGATTTTTTTATCTGCCTGATTTCCCAGGGGCCTCAGGAGAGATATTGGATATGCCCTTCATCCCAGCATAATCAGATTGACAGTGAACATCTTCTCAACACTCCACAGTCTAGAATCCTGCTACTGATAGCAGCCAGCAATGAGCCATTTTCAGAATCTGGCATAGTTTACTTATCCTGAACTACTCATCAGCTAAAAATACTTGGGGAAAAAAAATAGGAAATAATCAGTTCATGCCTATATTTTTCAGTTACCTCACGGTTGCATTCGGAGCCAGGATGCTTTGATGGAAAAAAAAATCTTTTGCTAATAAGCAAACTAATAAGCACTCTTCTTTCTATGTAATTAAGACACAGCATCTGGTCAACTTCATTATTATTATTATCTTGCTTTGTAAATTCAATTTAATTTTGCTTCTGTGTTCATGGTGTGGCCACATATTTATACTCTTCATAAAAGTCAAGCAGAGCAGGAGTCTGGTTTATCTCTGGCTGTGATATTAATGCAGTCTGTTCTGTAGTTTCCCTAATGCCAGAATACCAACCTGCATTTTTAGGAGATTAGCTTCCCTAGATAATCAGCTTCGAAAACCAATGTCACAGCTAAATGTGACAGAAATTGCTGCCACTTAAAACGAGCTGGAGGTATTTCTGTAAGGAAACCTGGACTAATACTGAGAACATTCTTAACTGCAATACCACTGCGCTGGGTAGCATCCACCATACATATCATCTATGGAATACTGGGCAGCAACTTTAGAGGAAAACCCTTTTTTTCTCTCATGAGTCAAGAAATAGATATACACTCATGGATTCCTGGCTGGATCTGTAACAGCTACTGGAAATTAGCCTGTAAAAAGAGCCAAATTGTTTTTCCCCCATCCTTGGCCATACATTTACTGTGTTACAGTGCTTAGGACTGGTTGCAGTTCCTGATCAGTGCATGCAACTCTGATCATGCTTGTGTTTCCCTGCTGACTCACATAAGCTCATACCAGCATTTTGGGTTGGTGTCAGCTTGAAATCTGCCTACAGAAGACTTGTGGTTTCTGGGAGGTGCAGAAATCTGAAATTTGACCTGACTCTTAAGATTTTGCCTGTGCAGGTCTTCAGCAATTAATGAACTCTCACCTGTCCGGAGGGAAATATTCGGTGTCATGGCCAGTCAGTGCCAGGCAGGGTGGTGGTAGCAGTAGCCTTTTTAAAAAGTCTTTTTAGAAAGCTTTTCGGTTCCTTTGTGGTTTAGTTCCTCCATTTTCACCTGCAGCATCTCCAGGCTATGTGAAGGGTGTTTTTAAAGCCATCTAAAAATGTTGCCAACGAAAAGGACCTCTTTCACCACTGCTTCATCTCAGAAGACTTGGAGGATCCTGGTGTGGCAAAAGACCCGGTTTGTGCAGTCTTGCAAGGCTGGCAAGGAAAAGTGCTGCAGAGAGCTGAGCTCTGTCAAAGTGGCATCCCTAAGATTTGAGACTGAGAATGCTTCTGTTAGTTAAATCATGGTTGTTAGATGCTGAATCATTATTATTTCCCTCCACTATTTCTGTCCCCATAGATCTGGGGTGGTTCTGACAAACATTTCAATAACTATTCTTACCTGATCTTAGACACTGTGAATAGTAATGGTAACGTAACAGGGAGAAGCCTTTTTAAAAGTATTTTCCAAACAAGAGCAGAGGGTATTTGATTTTTAGCCCATTATTCCAAATGAACAAACAGACATGGGGATCTGAATAGGCAACTGGAGAAATTTACTCTTTTCCCTAAATTTTCTGGGGGTTTTCTCAATCTCTTCTTCAAACCCTGTTTTTTCTCCATATTTTTCTTTTTCCAAGTCCCGTCACAGCACACAGATGTCCTTTCACTAGGCAGAGTAAAACCCTGGTTCGATTAGGATTCCAGTGAAAAGAACTCCCTTTGCAGTGGACTGAAGAACAGGTGATGTGAACACCTTAGGGTTGCTGGGTTTTTGCAGAGGCAGAAATAGCTGGTTAGACCTGAGTGGTGATGCTTCCCTTAATTCAATCAACTTCCCTGAGGAAGTGCTCTAGGCTGACACAGCCCTGGCCCCAGGGGATGTATTTGCTCCTTCTCCTGTTCTAAAGAGTTGATTGATTGTATCAGAATATAAATAGATCCAGTGAGGCATCAGGATTAATAGCTCTTCAATTTGGCCACTTAAACAGAGATTAAACCTTTTTGCTTTAAAATGAAATGAAGCCAGAGTGCCAAAATGCACTGGCCATTTGGATAATCTCAAAATAAGAGATGTTGTCTGGTCTGCGAAGGAAGAATGATCTACGGGAATAACAGGAGAATTTATCATAAAGAATCTAATAGTTTGAGAACCCTGTGTAAACTAGCAAAGTCCCTGTAAATTAATTGCAGATAAGGTGGTTTTCCTTTCTTTTTAGAATGTAGCCTATGATTTTGGTACTCAATGTACAAAGCTTGTTATTTGCCCTCTATATGCATTGAATGCTATTGAGTATATATATATATATGTATGGCATACATATAGACATATGAATATTATATATGAACTCTATATGAATATATATAGATATACAAACATGTATGTGTATTTAGTACATGTACTTCTCTATGACTGAATAAATAGAGATGCCACTTTGCATTTATTTAGGGATTGAGACACATTGCAAGGAAGAAAAACTTAACTGAGTCGTGTTTCAATGGAGTAAATTTTGGTCCTCTCAGAATCAAGTGCCTTCACAGAGCCTTTGCTGGTTTGGCTGGCAGGCTCCGATAGAGCAGTGTCCTTCAAGCCATGACACTGCCTTTCTGCAGCATGTGGGGGACAGGCACAGGTTGCACCCAAAGGCAGGTTGGCAATTCAGTGCCATCTGTAAGGTCATCCCCATCAGAGCCCACCCCGTATTTGAGAGTAGCTGAGCACATGTGCGACATGGGAACCTGGTCTAGTGGAAGGTGTCCCTGCTCATGGCAGGGGGCTGGAACAAGATGAGCTTTAAGGTCCCTTTCAACTCAGATCATCCTATGATTCTGTGATCTGATTTTATGAATTAAAGCGTACTTACATGCAAAGAGTTGAGGGGCTGAAAGCAAACTCTTTTTCTTTTCTCTTCCCCCCCCCCCCCCTTGTTTTTATTTGTTTTGTTTTCTTTTCAGTGTTTAATATATTTGAGGAAGAATGTCCATGTTGAAACTGTTCTGTGTCATTCTGTTTCTCCTCAGATAGCCAGTACCAGCTCGGTGGAATCAATGCCAGGAGCAGATGGTGGTGGTGCATTAGGAGGGGTGAGTAATTTGAAGCTAATACTTTAGTCAGAGCAGTGCTGGGAGGTGGGTTACGTTTGTTTTATAGCAGGAAAAAAAATCATACTTCAATATAGGTTTTATAGGGTTTGTATTCTGCTGTCTGTGGCTGCAGCTGTGCTGTCATTAGCTTCCTGGCTAAGTTATACCTGTAGCTACTTGCCATTTGCAGCATCAGGAAATTTGAATCTTGCTCATATATGTCACAAAAACCAGGAAATAAACTCTCCAACCAATTTGCTGGGTTAGAAAGCTGACTTTACTTTGTTAACCATGCTGGATGCGTGGGAGTTTCTCCTCAAAGCATGCGTAGACTTCTTAAAGCAATATAACTCATTCAGTAACGGATATATGCTGCACGTGCATCAGAGCTGGTTCCTTCAATTTGTAGCACTGGGTTTTGAGAGGGAGAGGTTTGTGTGGGCTCTTTTTTGTTTGGTTGGTTTTTTGTGGGGTTTTTTGGTGGGGGTTTTTTTGTTTGGTTTTGTGTGTGTGTTTAAATTGTGATAGGGAGCTATGCTGGTTTCTTGGAGGGAGAAGGGCAAAAAGAGACAAGGAAACCTATCTGATTAATACTGTCACATTGTGTAACTCAGGTTTTCATCTCCAGAACCAAGTTTCGAGTAACACTTCTTCCACAACATGCTTTCCATATTTCTGCTAGTGCAGAGGAAGAGATGATAGTACTTTTGTACATCTCTGGCCTGTAAAAAATTGGCTGCCATGAAAGCAAAATATACTTTCAAAAGTATTTTTCATTTTGCTCAGTACAGCAGCTGTGAAGGCTGCTGAGCCAAACCCAAGGGTTTGACTCCTTAACAAGGTCTATTTTTTATCATTCTTATCTCTCACTTGTAGAATAAAAGATTTTCAGGAGATGCCTAAGGTCAGTTGAATTTACTGAAAATTAGCCTCAACAAGAACAATCAACCACCAAAAATACCCTCACCTGTAAAGCTATAGGATGTTATGTATTAGCATGACGATTTTAGTAACAAAGGAGCCATTTAGCAGCTCCTCCAGACCTCTGGCCAAGCTTGGAACAGTGCACAAGCTTCTGGTAGAGTGCACAGAGTGTCAATGCAAAGCTGTTAAACAAGCCAGCAACCTGACCTATAAAAAAACAGGTTATAAGTGTTTGTGATTAGTGTGCTCCTTGGTGGTTAATTTTTTTTTCACTTCATATTTTTGCTTAACAATTTCTTCTTTATTTATAATCAGTTTTGTGATTAGTGCCTTGTGCCTTGAGTTATAGATGCTGTATTGAGTGAGCTACTTAAAACAAAAAGATGTTTTATAGTATTAAAAAAAAACAAACCCACATAAAAATTTTGGTTGGTCTTAAGTATCTTCAGGAAATGTAAATTTTATTTGTAATTAGATAAAAAAGTTGTATCTTTTTAGTTGATTATAAATAGTCGTGTGACTGATTTGCATAGCATATCTTGATACGTTAAGTAATTTTCCTTAAATCATGTATTTAAAGAAAAATTTAATTCCTGACATAGAAATAAAAATGGAGTTGATCAAAAAGACAAAGTTAAAAATACCCAGAATTGTGTAGTGTTAATTCTGGGCTCTAATTTTGCTAAAAATGGATAATATTAATGCAAATAATGAATAAAAATGTTAGTTGCAGCTTCAGAAAATATGAATTTTTAGTGCTGACATCTGTTTAGTAACAGCTCAGTGAGAGCACAAGCAGTACATTGTGTGCTCAACAGCTTCACATGCAAACCACTTGGTGGTAGTGGTGGCCAGCAAACTGGGAGCTCCTTCCTGTGCTTCCCCAGCCTGCTCAAGAGGCTTCTGGGATTTTCTTCAGTGTTCACGTTTGCATAACCAGACAGTGAAATCCTACTGCAGGAAGGATCATCTGCTTGTCTACAGCGTCATGGTACCTCTTTGCTGAATTGTCTTGCTGCTCTGCACTGCTAGTGCAGTTTACGCTCAGACTTCTGTGTGTAGGAGGAAATATGAGCCTGTGGAAAAGGTCTTACACGTAACCTTGCATGTATAATGTTGGCATGTAGAGAAACAAACTAAAAGATTACAAAGTACCAAATTTGCTATATAACTTAAAATTATTTTTCACCTATAGTAAGCATTTCCAGAAGCACCTGCTGATGTTCTACCCCATCATAGGCTGCTCCAAATAGTTACTTTGTAAATGGAAAACACACCTGTAAGAGTATAATGAGAAGGGAAAGAATTGAATCAGCTTTGTAGCTCGTGTCTGCTCACGTAAGGGTCTCATCAGACTGTGTCTGTGAGTTACGTGAACGACACTGGGGGGGAATTTCTACCTGCTGGCCCAGACAGAATGAAATACCTGGCACAGAGAAGCTGCGCCATCCCTGGAAGTGTTCAAGGCCAGGCTGGACAGGGCTTGGAGCAGCCTGGGATAGTGGAAAGTGTCCCTGCCTGTGGCAGGGTGGTGGATGAGATGAGCTCTAAGGTCACTTCCAATCCAAACCATTCTGGGACTCAGTGATTCTCTGACTACATAGCAAGTAATAAATAATGGTCTCCTAAGCCCACTGGTTTTCTTGCTGTTCCTACCAGCTTTTTGGTGATTCTTCCCTGCATTTCAGAAGCAAATGGAGGCTGCATAGTTCACTAAGTTCAGATGTCTGCTTACCTAAGAAGGCCAGCCACAGGCCTTCATCTTGCGGTCACGAGCTGTACCTCTTGCTGGGATAGATGCTATTTTTCCACCAAAATTTTAAAACTGGAGGAAACTGTCAAGATTTAGAGAGTTAAATGCAGTAGAGTAAAAGCAAATTAGCTGTCAAAACAGCCTAGTCTGAAGGAGGTAGATCCTGGCTCTGAACAGATTTTATGTGAGTGTTTTTTCCTGTTAGAATCCGAAGCTTCAAAACAGAGTTAGGTATACTGAGAAAGATGAGAAATACGACAATTATTCAAGCTCATAAGTATCAAGATGCTAAAGCAAGGGCAGCTTTGCGTTAGCACCCCTTTTAACAAGCATCAGCAGTAAATAATGTAGCCTGTGTAATAAAGGACACAGTTGCAAAGTGACTGTTAGAATTATCTACTATGAACAGCGTGAGTTACAATGCATGTCCTTGTTTGCTACAAAAGCATCTCTGTTCAGATGATGTGTTAAGAGTATGTGGCAAGGTCACCTGAGCCATCACTGGGTGGGATGAGGGCACTGCCAGTGCAGAAAGGTCTCATTTTCACAGGAATGGAAAGCAATCTTTTTAAAATTCTTTTTCAGTGTCAGCAGTTAAATAACATATTATTGAAAAAGTCTTTCTTCTATAACAACTCACTGGAATTTGCCAAGTAATAAAGACTTTTTCATTTTTATTATCCTTTCTGCAGCTACAATAGCAATGTTTCAAACTCTTGTGTTCCCACTGTATTCTCACAATATTGAGAAATATTGTGGAATATTGCTGGCATTCATTAAACACTTAAAGACATCTTTATACAGGGCCTTTTTGGATTAGTGAAGTTAGTATTAAGTGCTTATTATATGCTATAGTGCAAGTTAAAGTATAATGGTGCAAAACAGAAGCTCATGCAGAACTGTCCTAACGAATTTTGCCCAATATAATATGCTTTCTGCCTTCTTTCTTTGTCCAATATATGGGTCATGTATTTTTGGAAGTGGACACTGTCCAGATTGTTCCACTCTGGAAGGAGGAAGTCAAATTGAAGATCTGTTAGAGGAAATACTCAGCTTGAGTCTTATCTGTGTTGTAGAGCATGCATGTGGGAGGTGATGGGTATTCCTAATGAAGTACAACCAAATTAACCAGTTTCCACACAAAGCAGCCCACTTGATTCGTAGTACAGGAGCTCCAGCTTTTTTCTTATGTAGGTGCCTACATGTAGGTGCCTACTGAAAGCCAAAAATTGGTTTTGTTTAGCATTTGTCATGATTATCTTCCAGTCAGAGCTCACAGGGCTAAATGGTGCCCTCATTTTTGCTCTTGCCATTCCAGTAACACCAGTGTAATTGTGGTTAACATAAGAATCAAAAGCCTTGGTATGCTATATGCAGATTTGAACTACTAAGACAAGAAAAATAAGACTGACCAGTAAGCAAATGCTCTGATCTGACAACTTACGGGCAATCCATCCCTCCCTAGTGGAAGGATAATCAGGCTCCTAAAACATTAAATTGCATTGACATCAAAATCAGAGTGAGAAACAGCTGACTTTAGTCAATATGTGTGATACAAATAAAAAAGTTACTCTGGAGGTTGCTGCTGATCAGTCAAAGCTTTTGGAACTGGCCTTATTATCTGCCTTACTTGGAGGGGTCTGATAGAGCCTGGAAGGAAAGACTTGCCAATGCCTCATCCTAGGCATTGTTTTGTTCGGTGTTGTAGTGGTTATAGCTGGTTCTTTACAAGAAAAGTGAAATACTGCTCTCTGCTCCAGTGTGGGAGGACTTGGATTTGCAGACATTCTGTTTTGATGAGCAATTAATATGTGTTTTTATGGGGTTATAGTGATTTTCCTGAATGAAAAAATCTGTGACTGTGCTTCGTCAAATTGAGTTGCCAAACATCCTATGTGCTTGTACACAAGTTTGAAACATTGCTATTGCAGCCATAGAAAAGATAACAAAAATGAAAAGATTCAATGCAATTGAGGTAATTAGTTGTGGGTTTGTTGTGCAATAGCATTATAAGGCAGGGTGGTTCCAGTGGCTCTGCTGAAATACAATATGCTTTCCTCTGTAAGCAGGGAATCCAAGGCAGACTTGAGGAGGCTGAAAGATAGGAGCGGTGTCAGCTTGTAAAATTCAATAGCTTTTCTTTAATTGGCCTGAAAATCTCTATTACTGGCTTCTGTACGTTAGTCGTGACCACTGAGATGTGACCTGAGGGTGAATGGCAGGATTTTCCTGGGATGGAGGGTTGTCAAGGAGACATGATCTGTCTGTCCTACAAAGGAACTGATCTTCAGCAGTTGATTTCCAGAAAACCTAGGTAAAATCCCTCTACCCTTTTGTTTTAGAGGAAAAGTTTATTCTCCCAGTAATTTGGTAGGTTATTGTGTCAAGCAAGCAAAAATGAAGAGAGTTATCAAACCTCTCTCATGAAAGAGCTGTGCCAGAGGAATGTAGTGCAGCCAATCCTTTGGGTCTCCATCTGGATGCTGCCTGGCTGGGGATGCCCCAGTCTTGCCCCCAGGAAGCTGCTACTCCCTTCCACATAGCCAGCTTGGCTAGGGAGGAGGAATAGTATTTATTTATTTTTAAAAAGAAAACGAAACAGAAAATTTACTTGAAGCTCCACGTGGAGTTGTGTTTTTGTGATGTGCACGTTGGCATGTTAATCATAGAATCATGGAATGGCTTGGGATGAAAGGGACCCTAAAGATCATCCTGTTCCAGCCCCCACTGTGAGCAGAGACACTTTATGCTGGACCAGGTTGCTCAGAGCCATATCCAGCCTGGCCTTGAATACCTTCAGGCATGGGAAGTCCAGTTTATGCTGGATCCAGTAGTGCTATTCAGTTTATCAGAAAACTGTACAATAGGGTTTGCCGAGTGACTTTAGGTACCAGCTTGGATTTAGAGGCTAACATTTCCTGGCCACCTAGAGAGTGCAGGTCCCTGGTGTGGGTGTCCCTGCCTTCCTGAGGAGCCTTTCACTTCATCTTGGGCTGGGAGAGAGCCTAAGAAAACTCCTAAATTAAGCATTTGAAGTTAAGTGGTGCAAAGTCCACTCCTAACACCATTCACTTCAGTCAAGCCATTTTCCCCAAAATCTTCACATCTCCTCCCCGCCAAGGGAGGGAAGTTTACAATGCACTCACAAAGTCAACATGTACCTTAAAAAAGGAAGATGTGAGTGCTGGAAGGGAAGCTTTTCTTGAGGTGCCCACCCTGGCCATTCCTCTGCCTCCTCACTGATACACAGGGAGAGGAGATTGCTCCGTGGCACTAAGGAGATGAGTGGGCAGAGTGGGGCTGAGACCACATAATGTCTCCCCCAGAGACCCCTGATGGCTGAGCCAGCCATCCAGCTGAGGCAAGCAGCAGAGTAATGCAAATTCTTTCCTAAAATGATGTGAACCCCAAAGAGGATCTTTGTCAGTAGAACTCTGTGAACAATTCTGTCATTATTTTATTATTATTTTTTAATCATGTACTTGTACTTTTAATTTCAGAGTGATTCCTCTAGGAAATCTTCCAAATCCAAGCGAGACAAAGAGAAACAGGCTTGTAAGAGCTGCAGCGAGAGCTTTAACTCCATCACAAAGAGGCGGCACCACTGTAAGCAGTGTGGGGCAGTAAGTATCCCAGCACACTCAGCTCCTGAGTTTCTTTTGCAGAGACCATTGAAGACAATTTTTTATTTTTTCAGTGCAGGGACTAAAAGACATTCTGGTTCATGACAAGTCATGACAGAGAAGGTTTTTCCACTTGCTTTACTCTCTGGGAATCGGGGGGAAAGAGCAAAACTGGTGCAAGAATTTGTGCTGGATTAAAGGCAAATTCAGTGCCTCAGTGGATAGAAAGGAAGGTGGTGCTTTTCCTGGGGGTGGTTATTATTATACAGAAATTCAGAATGGATGTCCATCAGGCTGACACCCTGGGGACAGTTTCTCTCCCTGGAGCAGGTGTGTTAGAGACAAATTTTTAGCATGAAAACAGGTTCTGGAGCTGCAGATCCAGCATTCTTTCCAAGCTCTGGTTCCTCAGGCCCAATGTGCCTCTGCAAGCTCTTGGCAGCTGAGGCAAACAAATAATTTTTAATGGATAATATATTGGACTATGTTCTTAAAATATTTGGTGCTTTCTGGATTCCTCAGTTCTCCAGGATGTCCTTGACTGATGAAGAATGTCAGCCACTTTCACTCTGAAAATCAGTCCTTCCTAGACCATTAAGAAGCACTAATTGCTTCATCAACTTAAGCTCTTTTTGACTTATAAAAGGTTATAAGAAGAGACAAGAAAAGCAAACTTGCATGATGTTAGTCATACAGTATTTCCCCAAAGACATAAGTTTTTTTAATTTGGTATATTGCTATATGGCATGGGATCACAAACAAGTTAATTATTAATGGAGGTAAATACAGTGAATATTATATTGGTCTCTCTATCTTATGTTTACATTAGCTTTCATAGAATTTTACTTTAATAACAACCATTCTGCAAGTCAATTTCTTTGACAAAGTGCTGTGTTTTAAACATGGCTAATTGAATACCATCTGTCTGTTACAGGTGATCTGTGCAAAATGCTCTGAATTTAAGCCACTTGCAGATAACAGCCGCCATAATCGAGTGTGTAAAGAGTGCTTCCTGCAGCTTCCAGCAAGCCCGTGCAGCCCAGGGGTGGAAGCAGTTGGAGAACAGAAGAAAAGACTAGCTGCAGAGGTAGAGTCTTTGGCTAAGAAACTTCGTGACGCTCTCTCTTTTTTAGTGCATTTATTAAAAACAAATCAAATTGCTTTTCTTTTCTACCCCACTGTGATACCTAATCCTCTGACCTATAACTCGCAGACTGGATGCTGCTTGTAGATGGTGAGCACTCATCACAGGATGCTTGATCACACAGGGATGCACACAGGTTTGGCAGCTAAGCTTCAGCTTCCTAAGCTACAAAAAAGAAGGAAAAAGCTCTGACTTCTTTTTATTATGGTGCCTTTCCCATCTTGAGCTGTGCAGAGTAACTATTCAAAAAAATAAGGTCTGATTTTTCACTTTTAATTCCGTGGAAGAGATACTTTTGCACTCCTTATTTCACATCCTGTCAAAATACTGTTGAAATGAAATTTTTTCTTAGTTGATTGGTTGGACACTGGGACAGATTCCCCAAGGAAGTGGTCACAGCACCAAGCCTGTGCTTGTGGCTCCCTTCCAACTCAGGATTCTATGGTTCTGTGATTCTTAGACCCTGCCCTGCTCTGCTTCCCAGCATGTTGTATTTTGTTCCAGGCTACTAAATGTACCTGAGCAGGCAAACCTCCACCTGCATGATGTCCCAGAATGAGCTCTGTTTCTTGGGGGCTTTGTCAGCTTTGTACCCAAACACGTCCAAGATCTCAGCAATGGAGTGGGGTAAAGCTGCAGGTCCACATTACCCTGCCTTGAGCTGCCAGGTCTGCAGAGTGCAGAGAAAGTTCTGGATCCGGAACCTGACCCCATCAAAACCTTCAGATATAGCATCAGATATTCCCCTCTGTGGCAGGGGGTTGGAATGAGATGATCTTTGCAGTCCCTTCTGACCCAAACCATCCTGTGATTCTGTGATATATACTCCTGCTATGCTTACAGATGATGAGTCCTTCATGGGTGTCAATACAGTCTGTGGTATCTCATTACAAACTTCACAGCACTGTTTTCAGTAGAGCACTGCTAATCTGAAAAGCTGAGAGCCAAACCAGTGAAATGTGACCCATGGCTTTAATTCAGAAAGCAGATTACAGCAAAAAGCTTTAAAAACCCAAGGAAAAGTGTCATTTTTCCCTCCTCTGCTCAGGCTTCTAGTTTTTGTTAAATCTTCAAAGAATGAGGTAAAATGCAAGAAAGCCAGTGTATAGAAAGAAAAGATCAGAGTCAGGCTTTTTCTTTCCTTTCTGTTTACATTAAACTTTCTTAACAGGCTTAGTAGCAGCTGAGGAGATTGCCACTTAACAAATGTTATTAGCAGCTGCCAGAAATCTTCAGGAGACTTCTGTGCAAATCCTAATGCAAACAGGAATTTTGATTTTCTTTGCTTTTTATCAGAACACAACAATTTCTTCCAATCTTTTTTTGCACTCTGATTTGGCTCCATCCATGCACAAGAGGATCTGTTAATAAACCCTTTGCATTAATTTGAAGTAATCTCCCAGTCTACTTTGCTAAGCAAGAAATGAGCTGCATCATCTTAATTACCATTCTCAATTTACTAGTTGGAAGCTGAATTTAGCCTCATGTCCTCTGGGAATGGTGGTTCAGCCTCTGCCTCTGTTACATGGAATTATGCTATTTCTTAATTGTATATAATAATTATTAATTTTTTATTTGTTTATGGCCTATCCAATGTTTGCCCTCAAGTGTTATTTGACTCTGCACAACTTGAGTATTTTATATTTAATTCTAAGTATTTTGCACACTTAAACATCAATAGAAACAGCTCTGTTTTCTTTTTTTTGTTTTCCCCTTCATCCAGAAGCAAAGCATCCTTACAGCTGAAAACAGCCTCTTCAGCAGCTACCTCCAGTTCCTTGAAAAGGGGAAGACTTGGTACAAAATGTGGGTGACCATCCCCAAGAGTGAACCTCTTGTTCTGTATCTGCAAGGAAGCAGCCAGGTAAGATGGCATTCACTGCAGTATTCACACATGGGCAAGGACTCTGCACACATGGAGGAAAAGTGCACAAGCCTTTATTGCATATCCGAAATTCCCTTAAATACCAGTAGCTAACAGGATATCACATCATATAAACAGGAAAGATGTTCACCTCAATGTCTCCCAATCACCTGGAGTATTTCCCAGACATCGCCTATTATGGTAAAAGGTAAACAATACCTTACAAGGTCAGAAACTGCAATTATCACATCTCATAGGGCTGACACTGTCCAGAAACCCACAATCCTCTCTCAGCCCATCCCCGGTGACCTGGCTGTAATCCCAGGATCACCTCCGGGTCTGAGAACGAGGCTCTTTCTGCAGCCAACAAGGCCTAATCTCTCTTCCAGCACACAGTGTAGCCCAACAATTCACAAGGGTTAACACACAGAAAAAGAAAAGTATAAGTTTAAATATGTCAAGCTGAGAATTAGGTCAAAGGATTTGGCTTGGTTTCAACAACAGAACTGAATTTCCTATTCTGGATATGGCACAAAGCCTCAGAGATTTCAGGTTACCTTATTACCTGTACTTACTGCTGATACAGTTGTGAGCAGATGTTGAAGCTCATCGCTTTTTCCTTCAAATTTTTAGCAAAAAAAGAGAACCAAGCAAGGATAATTAGGTTATGCTTTGGCTGTTTTAGAGGTTTCAGACAGATGTATTCAAAGGTACTATTACTCTGTCATTAGGGAAAGCACTTTACTGTTAAATATACAGAACTGCAAAGGAGGCTGGATGTTGCAATTGTTGGTTCAAGCTTTTTTTCTTTTAAACCTAGTTCCGGGTTGATGGGATAGAGGAATTTGTGAAAATGTAGATGTCCTTCAGCCTGAAAAATGGTAAAGCTCCTTGTCACAGCATCATGGGGTTTTATGTTTACTTGAAATACTTACATTGAAAGGAGTTTTTAATCTCTACATGTGCTGTTGAAGCTAACTAGCATTTGTGTGTGATGAAAGTCAAGGGATAGAAGCATCTATACCCAAAATAGAAATATCTGTCATGCTTCCTTAGCACTGAAGAACGACAATGCTGAAATGAGATTCCCCATATTCAGTTTTGCATTTGACATTTGACACATTTATACACAGCTTTGTTTTATCTCCTGTGTGGGATGGAAGAAGGAATGGATCTGAATTCAGCCAGCAATTATGATTCTGTAGTTGTAGTGATAAGAAGGTTTTCTTTTTATTAGCATCTGTTTATGGCTAGGGACACTCAAGGAAATCAATTTTCCCCTTGATTTTATAAAGCATTTCAGAGTAAAGCTCACCCTGTGTCTGATCAACAAATACTACACGTTGTCGTTAGAGCTGTGTTCATTTCACAGCCTGTCAGCAGGAGCACCTCTGCCTTTAAACAAGTTTTTGTAATGTTTTAAACAGTGCTCAAAGAGGCTGAAAGCTTGAATTTGGAGCTTCAGCCGCCTTGGCTCCATCTGCGGTTCCAACCCCACATTGGGTAAGCTTCCAATTCATCCTGCACACAGCGAGCTGCCTGGTTTCCCTCCTAGTCAGCGGGAGATGCGTGGCTGAAATTACACATTGGAAAAGCAAACAGCCTCAGACAAGGCACTAAAATGAAGGCAACAAATCCAGTCTTTGGCTCACTCTGGAGTCAGGGTCTGGGGAAAGGAACAATGTTTCAAAAAGCCAAGCAGAGAGAACAGCTTCACCCATGGAAATTTTCAACTGATGTGCAAGCTGTGCCTCAGCCAAGGGCCAGTGCAAGCCCTGTATCCACACAAACCAAGCCAGATTGTCTCACACTTGGGCAAAGAGAGTGGGAATAGAGGGTGAACGGTATAAATTCTTTGGCCTTCCTCATACAGAAACGTGTGTCATCTAAGAGGTGGCAGGGGTGAGAAGCTGAGAGTAAGCAACACCCCTTACACAGTATGATTTAGAACTTCTCCTACAGCCCAGCTGATTGTTGCGGTACAGCACAAATAAAAATCCACAGACATAAATCACCTGCATTCAGTGCAAACTCAATGATGCTTGATTCTGCAGGCCCCACCTGACAGTCATGCGAAGTCCCAGATGGAAGCTGGAGGAGCTTCTCTGCTTCAGTTGCTGTGTACTTTGTCCATGTCCTGCCAAATTTGACCTTGAGCCTCTGCTGATATTATTAGTAAGATCCTATTTTTTTAGGGAAAAAGGGTGCCTTTGACACTGATTGTCAATTTTATGATAGTTAAATTTAGTGGTTAGTGTCCTCAACTATTTTAGGTGTGAGATGAATCTCCCAATAAAATGTCAAGAAAGCAATAGGACAAGGTTATCCATCTTACATTCCAAAATCAGGATTTACTGCAAGGAATGAGACTAAAAACAGCAAAAGTGAGTTCTTTCTTCAAGGGCCTGCCATTCCCATTTGTATACGTCAATTGGCATCCAACTGCAGGAAAAAATTGAGAAGCAAGTCCTATTCCTTGGTATTAATCCGATATTCTTGTTAGTTCTGGTTTACATAGGATACACTAGACTTCTGAGGAAAATCTCTTCCAGAGTTTCATTACTGGTGTCTGAATGCCTGGAATCAGTTGGGAGCCACTCATGTACTCAAATATTCTTTTCCCAGGCACAGTTCTGTTTTGCACAACCAACTCTGTGAATCTCACAGACCTCTTTAGACCTGCAAAGGAGCATTTCAAAAAGACGCCTGAGATGCCTCTTTTGGGAATAATATTGCCTGCAATAGTATTAAAGATCTTGAAACACAGAGTAAAGCATGACTGTAGAAGTTTGAAAGTTGGGGGATTATTGTTAAGAAGAACAGAAAGAATAGCTGCCTCTTGGGAAGAAGGAGCAAACCAAGCTGAATCCAGAGCTTTGGATACAGTAAAAGCCTCTTCCTCTGCACCCCTGGCCCTCACTCCCAAGAAGGGATGCTAGTGCAGGTAGAAACATGACTCACAGATTTAAAATAGCAACAAAACTGCTCTTTTGCTTTAGACCCTTGTTCCAGGGGGATGAATTAACCCCCTGAGTGTTTGCAGTTCAAGTCTTGCATAAGGATTTATGCGCAAGGATTCCCAGCTTGTTTAGGTTTGGGAATCGTACCAGTTTGATTTGTCTTCAAATGGAGTCAGAATTTGTACAGCTGTTTGTCCTGTTTGTCTCAGTGAAATTATAAGAGTTTACTTATAAGCAAAGACCACTTCAAGTGTAGGGAGCAGCAGTTTAAAGATAAATTAGTCTTGTCTTTTCAAGGGCTCCACCTGGAGCTTCTGCCCGCTCTGGCCTTGTAAAATGCACAGCTACTTGCAAAGCTCTCACATGAACTTAACTGAGTGAGATGAGCAAAGTTAAGGCTTCCAGGCTAGCTGGAAAAGTAATGGATTTTGGAGAAATATGAAGGGTACAACTAGTATAGTTAGAGCTACTGTATATATATATGCGTACACATCAGATCTAGCTTGATCCAAGAGAAAATTTTGCTTTAAAAAGAAGAAAAATCTTCCATTCATGACGTAAATGTGATTTACTTTTAGAAAATAAGGGAGTAGCTGAGTTTGAAATTGAGCTCAGGGTTTTTGAGAAGTATTTTTTTTTGCTTGCCTGTTGATCCTGTTTCGTAGAAGCTTTACCTGGCCCCACACAAAACTCTGCCTGCCTTTTTACGGTCCTGAAGATCTTTGCATCACAGGAGTCTCCCAATGACTTGTATAAGGTTGGGGTTAGATCAGGAGTGACTGAAGAGTGGAGTTCGGGTAGAAAAAACTAGGGGTTTTCTAAGCCCACTCAGAGGTAGGAGGGGGAAAATGTAGGGGGGAAATGACAGTGGTGCCATTGGTGGGTCACTGTTGTCTAAGAGAGCTGCAAAGAGCTGTGCAGTGCAAGAGGCGTCTCTGTATGCAGGGTGCCCGAAATAGAACTGCCTGTATGGTGGAACTCAGTTGTCTGTTCCCAAATCTTAAACCCTGGGTGTTGCAATGGCTGCAATAGCAATAAATACATGCTGCTGCTATGACCTAGATAAATAACCCATTTGTGTTGTGCTGCTGAGAGTCAGGATGAATGCACAGTGCTTGTGATTGCTGACAGTATTACACCTCCGCTAGATTTTTATCTATCACTCACTCACTATCTGAGACAAATTACTGTAATCACTCCTAAAGTGAAGCTCTTTCAACACTGGGTATTTTGGTTTAATGAAATACCAGTATCATGCGGTCCTACTATGTTGTATGCAGAAATATTTTTTAAAAATACAGTCCAACCAGCCAAATCTGGCAGGCTCTTAAAACTAAAACATTAATTTCATCTCTCTTTTAAAGCATGTAAATCCTGTTTACATGCTCAGTATAGGGCGGGAATTCCTCATGGGTGCATACTAGCCCCTGGATTCGCTGGGCTTCAGGTTGGCGGGAAGGGCTCAGTGGCAAAGGACATCCCCAGATGCTGCTGGTCCCAAAGAGAAGTCTGGATTGGGGGTGGGGTATTCCTCAAGGCCAAGTGCTTCACCTTTACCTGTCAGTAGTACAGCTTCTCAGAGATAATGTAAATCCCTTCCTTTTGGATCAGGCAGGTACAGACAAAGTGCCAAAGGCAGCATATTAAGAAAAGGGAGGATGCAAGACCAAAGGCAGACTGCTTAATTTGCCTGTGTCTGCACGCGTTGGGTAGGTGCAACACATACAACTCAAACATCTTACGGTGCACTTTGTGGCTACAAACAACATCATTTGTCATTGTCATGGGCAAACTACAATTTTCCATGTGACAAGTCTGAATGTCTACTCTTCCAAACCAAGACCAGTGAAACAGGCATGGTTGAGCTTGCATGTGCTCTTGTGCATTTGTGTTCATCAGTCCCATGGTTGCTTGCTTGAGCAGTGCCACGTGTGCAGGAGCTGCTCTCTACATGCCAGTTCTTCTGCATGGGCAAGACCTTCCTGTTTATAGGGATGTGGCTGTGGTGTCAGGGAATAGAAACTGTGCTGCATTTAGGACAATTAGTTACACTCAAATGGGAACTGAGTGTAACTTTAGTGTTTGGCCTAAAGCTGCCTTGAATCTCATTGAGTAGTGCTTGGTCTTCAAGCAGTTGGACTCTGGCATTTTTGCATGACAATGGCAAGCAATAGAAGAATAAACCAAGAAGCCTGTATTGATTTAATAAACTGATACATTTTTGACTGTATATTTCTTGCCCATTTAGTTAATGTATGTGTTTGCATTGATGTGAGCAGTTTTGATACTTGAATTACTTCAGACAAAGTGTTAGAAAAGTAGGCGCATTTTTGGCCATTGTTCTGAGTTTCGGTCCTCTTCCAGATTTACCAAGTCATCTGCATTTGGTGTGGGCTGACAAAAGAATGACTTTGCCACTTCTCTGTGGGATGCTTTGTTAGCTTTGGTATGGGGCTGCAACACAAGCAGCTGCTACAGAAGGTGACAGCTTTGTACAGCTGCTTGATGCCTGTGTGATTCAGACTTCAGTTTGGGGACTCATCTTTAGAAACACTTTGCTGGGAGCAGTTGAAGAGGTTGCTTGGCCATGGCACACCCTGCCTTGCTAAAATATGTCTTTCCTGAGAGCTTAGGAGAGGAGTTGGTCGATGCTCAAGATGTGACTGTTAGACAGCTGTATCACTCCTTAGATCTGTGAGCCAATCTGGCCTTTAAAGAATGGTCAAGAACTTGGGCACTGGCTTCCCTGACAACTCTCGAAGGCATCATAAATGACTGAAAATCAAAAATTCCCTTTTCTTTCAAAGACTTTTCCCTTGCCCTTTAGTTGTCTTGGTGTCTCTCAAGGTCCAGCTTTGCTTATTTGCTTCCTTTTAACCAATCCTACAAAATATCCCACGATGTTCAAAAGGGACTACACCAAACTCTTCTCAGCTGGATCCCATTGCCTGCACCTAATGCAGAGGAAATTCTGTAAAAGACACATGCATAGGTTACATGAAATTATATTAAAACCCCTGGCCATATTTACTGTGAAAGGAAATCAGTGATATAAGAATAAAGCAGCAGTAAGTCATTGCTTTTTGCTGGTTTAAGCTGAGCAGTCGATACTGCCCCTTCCCTGCTTTCTGCACTGCAGTGCTGAACAAGGAGCCGAATGCGCGTACCTGGGACTGCATCCATGCGCTTCCCGCAGTGTGTGCCTGCCGGCTCCATGCAGCGTACCCCCGCTCCTCCCATTGCAAACAGCATTTGCTCCTGAATTTTTACATTTGTTCTCTCTCCTTTAGGATGGAAGAAGCCCACGTCCTATCCCTCTGCCTGGCTACGAAGTCAGTTTACCAGGTTCTGGTGAGAAGTTTGAAGTGAAGCACGTTTTTAAGCTTTGCCAGTCCCATCAAACTCTCTATTTCAGTGCAGAAGATGAAGAGCTGCAGATGAAATGGATGGAAATTCTCACCAAAGCTGCCAAAGGGGAGACTGAGGATACAGCTGAAGGGCTCAGCAACCCATAGAGCAAGTTTCAGTTAGTTTCTTTCCTACATGCTGTAAACCATCACTTGAATTTGGTATTCATGGCACTTTGGAATCTATATGGCTTTATATTTTCATGTGTCTGCATAGGAAATTCAGTGGTTTCTCACCTTTTATTGTACATTTTTCACGTACAGTAGTTACCTGCCACATATTATGTTAAAGGAAAAAGTAGTTGTAGTTGTTGGTGGTGTCAATGCTGGTTTTAAAACAAAAGACAAGGAGCAAAGCATTAATTTTAACAAAGGTAATGGAAAACCATCAGTCTTTTGTTTTCCTAAATGTATATTTTCCAGTCCTTTTGATTGCTGTTGAGTGCAGGATGTGTATAGTCTGTGATTAGTTCTATAAATGCTGCCTTTTAAGTTAAATGTTGTAAAGGCTTGTGCTGGCCACTGACATTCCATTCTCTGCCTCGCCTTCCTGGTAAGGTCTTCGTGATGTGTGAGCAATGTAGTGAGTATTTTCCCGTTGCTAAAACTATGTCTCTGCTATTTTGAGATGACCTGTTCACATGACAAATACTGTGGAAGGGACTTCTAAAAATGACTGCAAATGGTGCAGAACAGAACATAAAGAAGCCTCATTGATTTTAAGCATTTATTATATTGATTGCTTTCTTTTGGAACCAATACCTTCCTTCCTTCTATTGGAACCCATTTTGATGTAAGTGAACAAACATTTTATACTGCAAACTGGGCTATGATCAATAAACAAGAACATTTTTAGTACATACCATACAAAAAGGTGACTTTTTTGTTGTATCGGTTAATTTAAGTGGCCTAGATTTTATTTATATAATTTGTAAATAATGTTTCATAAGTATTTTAAGAATTTTTAAAAGACCTCAGCTAATTAACACGATTTAGTGCATAGTGTAAGAGATATTTGTATGAACTGAATTTGTAATTTAATTTTCCTGTTCACCTGTTTTTGTCTTATTTTCAAACGTAAATGCTTATCTATTTAAATAAAAATTCCTGCAGTTAACTCCTGAGCCAGATTTCCAAGGCACAGCAAAGTTTAGGTCAACATTTAATATAGGTTAAAAAAAAATATAAAAAGCCCAAAACAAACAAAAAAAAAGCATGTCTGTTCCTAGTGGTAGTAAGCATGTAGTATCAATCAAAATGAAATAAAATCTGTCACAGTACTGTATTTTTAAATGGTTTGGTTTAACTTTTGTTTCCTCTTCAGCCTCCTATATTTTCAGATATTTGTAGAGAGGAAGAAATGCTCCATACAGCCAGAGGCTTTTAGGATTGTTGAAAATTAATGATCTGCATCAGTGAGTATTTTTTGGACCTACAGAAAAGGACACATCCTTGTTTGGGGTTTGGTTAATTTTTTACATTGGTGTAATAAATCATATATCTGAAGTCCATGATGATAAAAAATTAGAGGCCATTTATTTGATTATCTACTGGGAAATTTTCATGAGACTTGCATCTTTCCTCTCCTCCCTACCCACCCTCTCCCAACAGTCAGCACAGAAAAGATTTCTTGAAGAGTAGCTTTTACCATGAAAAGGAATTTTTTCCAGTGTGTGTTATTTCTTCTCCCAAGCTTCCTTGAAAATATAATGATGTAGAGTGCTTGTCTTGACAATTTACTCATTTAGTAACATTTCTGGTTTGGAGGTGGGGTTTTTGTTTGTTTGTTTGTGTTAACATTCTATCACTCTGTGATTCTAAGCAAATCAAGGGAAATGTGCTTAGTGACCACATTAACAAAACAACATGCAGTAATGCAATAGCAAAGCACCCTCAGAGAACAGACCCAGGCTACAGAATACTGTTGTAGGACAGTCTCTCTGGGTCTGCATTGATTGACCAGCACCAGGGTTCCAGAACACAGTGCTGCTGTGAAATCACAATCAAATCCTCTGAGAAATCACCACATATCTCTGAAGGCTTGTCCTAAACTTACAGCAGGATCTAATCTTGTCCAGATCAAAGGCTGGAGGGTTAGGACCTTTGTTTAACTCTCCTTCCTCATCTTCTCTCATTTGGAAGGAAGTGGGAACTCTCAAAGCTGAAGAAATAGGTGCTGCTGACACTATTTTTCACAAAAGCTGTAAGCTTTAGAGTTTTCTTTGTCATAAAATTGGTTCTGAGCTCAGCCTGCTTCTGTGACAAATCCGTTACGTGAATTGAAAAGGGCAAAAGGTTAAAACAAAAATGGCTTAATAAAATTGCAACAATCCATTTAAAACTGCACAGGGGAAATGCAGAACTGTGAAAAGCACTGAGCATCCGCCACAAAATAAAACAAATCTTTATTTGCTAGAATGGACACTGGGCAGCTCCTTGGCTGGTACAAATAGGTGGATTTAGTTACAAGTGTCTGTTAAACCAGCTGAGGATGTGACCATACAGCTTTGTTTGATGTTTAAGCATTTCTGCTTCCTGCCAAGCCTTAGATAATCAGTGATTGACAGCACAGCTTTTGCTGTCCCTAGATGCACAGGAGGCTTGAGCAGGATTCCACTCCACGTAGACTCATTTGGAAAAACAGCTCAGCAGGTTTTCATTGCTCTTGGCTTGCAAATAGTTAATGTTCTCCCTCAACAGCTAATTTTCGCCCATTTCTCCTAGCACAGAGAAAACCTGACACTACAGTATTATTCCAATAGCTGCTAAATTTTTTTGTCTGAGAGATCAATTTTGTGTCAAATTTGTGGCATGTTAGCAATTCTTCCCTGATTTCTGAAGTATGCACTAGGCTTAGGATAATAATGCATTTCTGTAAGTCTGTAATGAAGTCATCACTCAGGAACAGCACACGAATGCTTTACTATGTTCCTTAGAGATTGCTTCCTGTTTTGAAGGGATGAAAGCAAATCCAATATGCATCTCGTGCAAGGGCCTAAAGCAGTCGCTGGTATCACATGGGCTCAATCCTCTTCTGAGTTACGCAGATCAAATCCCCAGGATTTATTTGACCTGGGGGCTTGGCATGTGTGCCAGCTTCATCACAGAAACCTCACCCCAGCGCTGTGGTTCGGGACAGGTTTGGAGCAGAAGTGAATGGTGTTTCTCTGAAAGGAGGGAAATTTGCTTGATGTTGACATTCACAAGGGCATAGAGTGATAGGACAAGGGGAAACAACTGCAAGCTGAAGGAGGGCAGTGTTAGACTGGATATTAGGAATCAATTCTTTACTAGAAGGGTGGGAGGCCCTGGCACAGGGTGCCCAGAGAGGCTGTGGCTGCCCCTGGATCCCTGGCAGTGTCCAAGGCCAGGTCGGACAGGGCTTGGAGCACCTTGAGATAGTGGAAGGTGTCCCTGCCCATGGCAGGGGGTGGAACTGGATGGACTTTAAGGTCCCTTAACCATTCTGTTTCTATGTTTAATTTAGGCTTATAAAATATAGAGCTCATCTCTGGTAGAGAACGACCAGATACAGAATGAATATCCTAACATTTGTAAAAAGTAGACACCAAGAGAAGGAAACTAATAAATCAATTTGCAAGGCCATGTCTGCCTAACTGGAACCGTGCTGATTAGCCCCAAACAATGCTGGAGGAGATAGTTTGCTTGCGTGTTCACAGCAATATTTTATCTTGGGTTGAAGACATGAATGGTTGTTCTCAGAATGTTTGTTTTTCCAAGCTACTGACAAACAGAATGTGTATTGATGCCGCTTGGCCTGTCACACTGTATTTATTCACTTCTATAGCAGAAGGAACAAAAATTAGCTTAGCATTTTCAGGCACTGATGGGATATATGTAGCTGTGTGCTGCTGTGTTTTTCTACACTGTGGCATTGTACTGCACTTAATAGTAATACATGAAAATAGTTCCTGAGCTGTGGCCCCAGGCTGAATCCACCACCTCCCTAACACCTACCAGAAAAAAGGAAAACAGATTGGGTTTGCAGCAGGCAAGCAGGTCACTTGTTATCAGCCATAAGCCATCTTTACGTGAGCCCTGCAGAGCTCTGTGCCACTGATAGCCCAGGGGAGTCCCTGGAGGAGCCAAAATGGAGCTGGGCGTGGGCATACAGTGTGTCCTTGGCAGAAAGGACTCTCCAGGTCCCTATGTGCAGTGTTTCTCAGCACAGGACCAGGTTGGTTTCTTCCACACTGAGGAGTTCCCAGCATTACTCCTCTCTGCTGAGAGAAGCAGAACTTTATTCCCATATCTATCATAGAATCACAGAATCGTTTGGGTTGGCAGTAAACTTAAAGCCCATCTCATTCCACCCCCTGCCTCGAGTGCCATGTCCAGTTCTGGGCCCCTCAGATTAGGAAAGATGTTGAGATGCTGGAGCATGTCCAGAGAAGGGCAACAAGGCTGGTGAAGGGTCTGGAACACAAGTCCTGGGAGAAGCAGCTGAGGGAGCTGGGATTGTTTAGCCTGGAGGAGAGGTGGCTCAGGGAAGACCTCATCACTCTACACCTCCCTGAGAAGAGGGTGCGGCCAGGTGGAGGTTGGTCTCTTCTCCTGGGCAATCAACAAGAGGATGAGAGGACACAGCTTTAAGCTGCACCAGGGGAAGTTTAGGCTGAACATCAAGAAAAAATTCTTCACAGAAAGAGTGACAGGGCATTGGAATGGGCTCCCCAGGGAGGTAGTGGAGTCACCATCTCTGGAACTGTTTAAGAAAAGACTGGATGTGGCACTTAGTGCCATGGTCTAGGTGACAAGGTGGTGTTAGGTCACAGGTTGGACTCAGCGATGTAAAAGGTCTTTTCCAACCTAGTTAATTCTCTGACTGTGTGGGTGAAACCTAAAGATGGGAGAGGAGGAAGAGGAAAAGCCAGGGGGCAGAGTGAAGCCACCTCCCTGGGGCAGCAGCACATGACTGATCCAGCAACCTGGGGGATGGGAACAGCCCTGAGAACCCAACAGATCATTTCATGTAACTTCTAAGGGTCATGTTTTTCTTTCAGGAATCTAATTCCTGAGCTTTTAGCTATCACACCTATGCATGTGTGATGTGGCTAAGCAGAAGCTGAGGCTGAGAGCTACTATTCCCCTTTTCAAGAGTTACAGAATGAGCAACAGGGTCTGCCTGAGGCTCTGAGCAGTGTAGGCGAACCCAAGAGTCACTGCCTGGGGCTGAGGGGCTGATGCTCAGTTGAAGGGGGTGGCAGCAGGGCCAGCCAGAAGAGGAGAAAGGGGATCAGCTTGCTGCTGCTGGAGGGCTGGACAGCTTCTGTTGCCAGGCTGGGACTTGGGGGCATGTCCCTGCTCGTGGCCAGGTAAGCCCTGCAGCCGCCCAGGCAGCTTTGCTGGGGACTGTCACTTCAGCAGTCTTGTGCCCTTGGCATGCCTGGAGCCAGCACTAATAACTAGGATTAAAAGAAAGGCAATGCCTTAGGGCAGCTTAGTGAAATCCAACAGTTTGATTGAATCCAATCAAACAATCCCTAAGCAAAAGCAGCAAGTGTCTGGCTGGGGCTGCATGGCTTCCCCTGATGCTGAAGGTGAAACCAGGGGCCTTAAAAATTATGAGCATCTCCATGCTACAGACCAGCAAAATGTTTTTAAGATGCTCTCCCTGTTCTCTTCCTTTCCCTATCACCTTTCTTCCTTGTGTTTGGTTCCACTACACCAGTGAGATATTTTTTATTAAATTCAAAGCATATTTACATGGGATGGCTGGCTTTAAAGGCAAAATCATGTCAGTGCCATTGATGATGGCAGATGGCTGCACCCTGGACAAAATCCCATTTTACGATAGCTGGATTTTAAGTAAGGGTTGAAGACTTTATGACAATGGAATTGGACACCTTCTCCATTAAAATCTTCCAAGACTTCCACTGCTGGCAAGCACTGTGTCCCTACAGCTTCCCCATGAAAGCACTCACCTGCAGCCAGGGAGGTGAGTGACGTTCCGGGAGGTCACACCCAGAACCAGGGCTGCCTGTGGTGTTCCAGGACATGTGGAGCAAAACCACTGCTGTTGGGTTATACACTCCCTTACAAAGCAAATCTGAATGAGGTGAGTGGAATTCAGGTGCTGCTGCTTAATTTGCTTCTGTGAGTGCCTGTAAGGGAGGATTTGACTTGCAACACACTTGTGTTCAACTCGAATTGTATAACAGCAGCTGCAGGGGTAGTGGCTTACAGAAAAAACTACTTCTCTGTCTTTGGTATTTCTCTGGCTTCACAGATATGCAGGACTTGACTGGAGGAGCTATAGCTCCTTGTTGACGAATTAGATTGATTAATATTTGGCATTACCAGAAATACAAACCTAATCCATAAGCTGCAGCATTTTCAAAAATGCTGGGGTTTTGCTATAATGAGACCAAGCATTGTTTTTAGAATGTGGTTTAGTTGTAGAGATGGAAACAGCAGTCCTTTATATCTGCAATATTCCTGAGGCCCCCTGCCAGATAAGCTCACAGGAAAGAGCTATGGCCAGCAGCACAGCGAGCTGTGTTACCATTATGTGTGGGCACGATCCTGCTCCATTTGATGTTTCCAGCAGAGCCTGAAGAGATTTTTCAGTCTACTTCGTTTTGGTGCATCTTGGAATTTCACCTCTCTAATCTGCTCCTGCAGATTATTTTTTCCTTCTAATTCCAGGTGAAAAAAAAAAATGAGAGGGTAAAACAAGTGGAGAGAGTGTTAATAGCTGCAGTGCTTGGTGTGGGCCCCAGACTATAGGCTCAGCACCAACACACAGAACTTCTTCAGCAGAGCCAGTTGTTCCTCCTCTTGCTTTCTGTGGACACACGGCGCAGACCATTAAAGGCCTTTTTTGGATCCACTGCCAGTGTCAGCAAATCAAGGATCTCAGCAAACACTGCTGAGACCCAGATTCACTGTGGTAATGCTGCCAGGGCAGTAAGTGGCAGGGGGTGACAAGGCCAGGATGTCAAGCACAAAATGACACACGCAGTGTGTGCAAGGCACTTGGGTTACACCAATCAGCCTGTGCATGTTGGTGTGTGCCACCCAGCTCCGGGTAGGATGATGGATCTGGGAACTATCCAGTGGGTTTAGCTGCAGATCCTAGTGAAAACAAACACAACTTTGTAGACTACAAACGGGATGTATGCGAGAGATTCAGCTCCTGGAACATAACGGCATGAAGAGCAGTAGACAGTGTTTGCAAGACCAGACCCACGAGAACCAGACTGGGTACCTGAGGCTCTGCAGGCTGTGAGCGCCAGCCGGGCTGAATCGGGGACTGACGGCAGGTAGTAGAGGAGGACAGGCAGCGGACGGGCGGCAGGCAAGAGGCAGGGCGGGCAGCGGGGGGCAGGCAGTGGGCAGGGCGGGCAGCGGGAAACAGGCAGCCCCTGCCCGGCGCCGCGGGCGGTGCCGCATCCCCGCCTGGCCGGTCGTGGG
>VXBT01011272.1:192040-224519 GCA_013400235.1 Oriolus oriolus
CTCCCGTCGCACCGGAGGGGAGGGAGGATGCCGGCCGGGGTGGCGCCAGACCCCGGTCAGGGTGCAGGATCCCTCCCGCGTGGGGATGCGGGGTGACCGGGGCAGGATGCGGTACCCCCGCACAGAGGTGGTGTACGTCCCCCGCGAGGAGGCGCGGGAGACCCCAGCCGGGGCTGCGTTACCTTCCCACTCAGCTCCGGACCCCGCGCCGGGCAGGGCTCCCCCCGTCCCACTGTGTGCCGCCTCCGGCCGGTCCCTGCAGCCGGAGGGGACAGTGGTCCGCACCCTAAAGTTCCCGGGCACACAGCGCCTCGGGACGGGGGTCCCGGAGCCGTCCCGGAGCCGCCCCGGGCACGGGGGGGTCCTGGCGGGTCCCGGCGACCCTGGGACAGCCCTGCCAGGGCTGCACTCCGGGGGCCGAGCGGGGCCGGTCCTGGGCTGCGGGTCAGGCGGAGGGGCCGAGCACCCCCAGGGCGGCGCACAGCAGCCCCTCTCCGGAGCCGTGCGAGCGGGTCACCCGGGGGGCTGCTGGAGCCCCGGGGGGGTTATTGCTCCCAGAGAGGAGGCGCTGCGGTTCAGTGATAGAAGTTTGGGGTTCACTCGCTGGGGTGGCCGCGGGCACTGGGGACGACTGCCTGGGTGCAGAGGGCAAGGACGGAAGGTGCTGGTTCTCAGAGACGTCGTCCCTGGGCACATGTCACTGGGCTGGGAAGGAAATGAATATATCAGTGTTTTAATGGAATATGGTAATACATTGAGGAGTAGAATGAGAAACCAATCAAAGCTTTTTTCCTTTTTTCTCTTCTCTTAAGTTTTGTTGCACATTCGGTTGCATAGACTATAACATCCTTTCAAAACCTCTTTGGATTAAGTGGGTTCAATAATTTGGGGATAATGCGAGGTGACAGAGGGTCTGGCCCTGAACTGGTGGGACATGTCCACTGCTCAGGGCTGTGGCGTTGGTGGGTGTCTGGGCCTGGTGGGAGCAGAGCCATGGTCTGGACCTGCTGTCCAGGGCAACAGGAGATGCTTGTTCCCAGCCACAGCCACCTCTGGAGTCTGGGAGCAAGTTGAGATGGAAAGATGCTGGAGCTTGGTGCAGCTGTGGTGACCTGCTGCTTGCTGGGGTTTCTTCCTCTGTACTTCAGATCGCAGGGCAAATGGGCTTTTCCCTGGCTTCAGTGCAAGCAGGGCTGAATGCTCCTGAAATCCAGGGACCTCCTTCTCATGCGCAGCCTGTCCTCTCATATCCTTGCGATTTAATCGGCTTGTGAAGTTCTAACAGACTTTATTAATGATCTGATTTTGTTGTGCCTATAGAAATCGGCAAATGTATTTGGGCTACTAGCGTAGCGATGCTTTAAACTGTATCCTCTGAATGTGTTTAATTTGAATTTAATAGAGCAGTTCATTTGAAAACGCGAAACAAGTTCTGGGGAACCTGCTTTAGAGAATTAACGCAAACCCAAGTGTAGACCCTGTTGCTCTAGCCTGATGGTGTTGCTAGTTATTGACTTTTCTCTTTTCTAAAATCATGTACATTTGGCTGCTTTTATATGTTGTGTCAAAGTCTTGTGGGGCTGGGTTTGCCCACACTAAAAGTTTTGGAAGTTTTGGTAGTGGCATGTCCTGTGTTACACTCAGCCTTTCTGATTCTGTATAGGTTAATCTTGTTCTATGTAGATCTGTGGCAAAACAGCTAGAAATGCTGATCTGCCAAAAAATATTTGGTGTTCGAATTAGAAATCCACCCTCAGTTAATCCCTTGGATATCTATAGACCTGGCTCCTCTCAACCATGTCTTCAGCCAGAACAACAAAGGCCATTTTTTCCAAGCCAACTACACCAAAACCATGGAGCAGAAGGAGTTCTCAGTAAGATGCTAAACTGGAATACTCTGGGTCAGGGCTTGGCTCTGCTGCACAGAGCTACTGCATTGGCTGTAGGACCAGCAGTGATGCTTGAGCACGCGAGGCTTTGCCAGACCTTAGCTGGGTGTCTGCTCTCTCGTCCCCTCTCTGCTACGTCATGGAGGTTTGCCATGGTGCGATTCCACCTTCACCAGCACCCATTTGGAACTACGAATGTATCGAGTCAGGTGGACGTACTGCTGGTAGCCCTAAGCAGTTTAAATAGCTAAAATGATGGCTACTTGTATAATTTTAAGTTGAGCTCTTGTTCAGGTTGCTTCATTTAAACGCGACTGTGTTATTTATACATCCATGTTTGCTGCCAGTTGTTGTACAGTATTTATACAGTATCTTTCATTGCATCATATTGTTATTGGTGATCCTTTTTCACGCTCAGTGCCCCCTTACATTATTTCAGACCATGAGCAATAGGGCGATAATAAAGATTTGCACAGATAAACTCCCTCACATGTTCCTTTTGAGAGGATGAAACAAATGTGGCAGGATTTCCATTTGAATTAACACATGAATGAGAGAGAAATTAAAGGAAGTTCCTTAGTACAGCCTGTAGTACTTAGAGGGTCTAACATCTTCCCGAGACACAGCTGTGAGATTCAGACACCCACTGCTTTTCCAGGTCCTGCCTTCTTTTGAAGGACTGGTGTCTCCCTGTGACAGGACCAGGGAAAATGATCCCACCCAGTATTTGAGGAGGGTCAGCAGTGTGCTTCCCAGAGGAGCTATGGGAGCCTGGCTTACCCCGAGGGAAGGTCAGCAAATGGGCAGGGCGGGAGCATGGGGCAGGGGAAGAGCACAACAAATGTCTGGAAGCAGAGAAGAAGCCTTCTGCCATTCAGCCTGTTACCCTGTTGAGCGATGCAGCTGCTGTTACGTGTTCCACACTGCAGCGTGGTTGTTTTGCTGTCACAGCGGCATCACGGCGCTGCTGCCTTGCTGCGGTAGTGCACTATGGACGCTCATCGACCAGCGCTTACCAGGCTCAGTAAATTCTCTGGAGAAGCCTCTGAGATTCTGAAACGCTTGTGCCAGAGCACTCTCCTGCCCTGTGGGAATCCCCATGGAGCAGGGTGCTGCTGTCAGCCCGTGCCACTGAGGTACTGATGCCTCTGAAGCTGCTCAGATTACACTGGGGGCTTTTGGGTGAAATAGGAAAAAGAGGAAGGAGCAACAAAGGCGTATCATTATTTTTAGTCTTTATGTTGCTGAAGTGGGAGGCTCTGGCCCTCTGGTTATCCAGGGTGGTACTTTTTTTTTTGCTGTGATTCCTCTCTCATTCTTCAATACCCTCCTGTAGCTCTTTCAGACCAGGCAGCACATACTGCTTTCTGTAAACACAGAGATGCATCGACAAACATATCAGTGCAGCCACAGACAAAGGGAAAATAAATGCTGTGCGTGGCAGAAACACTCATTATGACAAGTTATAAATTAGTAAGTCTCACTGCTGGGTTGTTGTCTGTAGCTGTCGTTCTGCCTCGTCCCTCCACTTTCCAGACCAGGGAAGAGGAGAGGTCAAACTTTGTATTAAGTAACGTAAAAGAAGTGACAGTTGCCGAATGTCAGCTAATTGGCTTTATCTCCTGTACTGCAAGGTGTTAATCTGGGTGGTTAGGCATTTGCACCAGACACTGATAATTGATTTAGACACCAGTCTGAAAAAGTTAGCAGTAGCATACTGCTGAAGGATTTTTGTGCTTGTTGTTAAAACTCTAGAATAGTACAAAATAGAGAAGGAAAAGAGTTATTGGCTTTTCCGAACCCTCCACAGTGCAAGACTGTTCCCTATGGATCCTCCAGTGCTTTGTCCTACTACTCTGAAATTACCTAGGCTAGAGAGACGCATTATGAGTTGACTTCTGAATTTCAGCTGATGAATGAGGTGAGCTGAATGTTTTGGATCCAAAACATTGATATTTTAAAAATCACAAGTCAGTCTTAAAACACAGAAGCACCCCAATGACAGTGGTTAACCCAGCATTTTCTGGGTGGTGTGGCGTGGTCCCTTTTAAAGGGCCAAACCACTGCCAGTTTTGCTGTTCCCACTGTGGCCGAGCCAGGAGGTCCTTAGACCTTTCCCCTGAGAAAGTAGAGCACCCCCAAGCATCTCTGCAACTCTGCAGCAAAGAGGTTTGTCACTATGCTGGAATTGGCATGATTTTGCTTATTAATCATGATTGCCACTGACTTTTTATGTGCACTGTAGAGTCTTGCCTTCAATATTATGATGGGGACAAGCTAACTTGTAGGACAATTGTTAGTTTACATTTAGGCATTTTATTGACACGCTGTCTTTGAAATGCAGCCGCAGATGAGCAAGCATGTTATTCTAAAGAACAGTTTTGACTAGCTCAGTGCATCAGGATTGGCAGAGAGGTGATTTTGCAGTCTGCGTGGACGTCTGCCTCTCATTTGGTTGTCAGATGACAGAGAGAAATGCAGAAGTTGCAGAATGAGCAACTGCTCCCCAAAATAAATCAATTCCCGTGTCTGCTGAGGGTCTCAGGGATGGGGTTGAGCTGGTGCCTGGGTTACAAACGAGCCTTTGCAGCAGAGCAGAGCCCCTGTGGCCCAGCAGCATCTTTAGGGGGTCTGTAGCTGCTTGGGGAGGCAGCGCTCACGGCTACCTCAGCCCAAATCGGAGTGGTGGTGGCTTGTAGAAGCACTGTCAGGGAAAGGGGTGGGTTAACTGCTTGCCTTTCCTCCAACAAACCTGAGAGAGGTGATTCCATTATTATTTCTGGGATGAAATAAAGCCAGACACAATGCTGCTCATGTATTCCAGACTCCTGAGCAGAGTAGCTTTGATTGGGAATGGATTTGAGGAGAGGTGAAAATCAGGACAGAAGTCGAGTAGGGTGAAAGGATGGTGTACAAAATTCCCTGAGTGCATGTGTGGGCTGGGAACAGTGTGTGGGAGGATGGTTTGGGCTGCAGGGGCTCAGAGAGGTGCAAAAGGTGAGTTTTGGGTTTTCATTTCTCCTGTTCAGAAGAGCAGAAATTTGTGCCTTCATGTAAAAGCAGAATTACACCCAGGGAGGTTTCTGCTTACAGACACAGTTATTCCCGAGATCTTTGGTAGCTGATTGGGTCAAAAGAGGCATCTGGACTGGACAAAGGGGTTCTGCTTTGCTCTAAAAAGCTGTGCCACACAAAGCCAGGGGCAGTTTTGCACAGGCAAGAGAGCTCTGGTGTTTCGGCCATTGTTAATACCTGCAGGAATTTAGATTAGGAATAAGGTTTTCATTCATTTCAATCTGTTCCAGCCCAGAAGCTGAATTCTCCGGTGTAGCACTGAGTTTCCTAGCCATGTACAAAGGAAGGGGAGGGCATGGGGCTGCTATGCTCTGCTCTGCTCTCTCGAGCTACTTGTCATTCTGTGCATAACTCACCTGCAATCATTGACTTCTTAAGTGGGAGGACATAAACACAATGCACTGGTTGCCTGTCCTTACACTGGCATTCCTGTCAATCTTCATGCCATCTTGCACCAATTCCTGTGTCCAGGGAGGCCGAAGGCAGATGTGTTTATTGACTCGTGCTGTTAATCATTGCTGTGCCTGAGTGGCTCCTGGCAGGATGCTGCGTGGCTCTCACACCATGAAGTTTGCAGGTTGCTCTGGTGTCCTGGCTGCACATTCCTCTGGGTGAAGCCCAGGAATAGGAAAGCCAAACCCTGTCAGGAAAAGAACCAACAAGGAGAGAAGAAAAATAAGAAGTGATAAAACCACAGAGAAGGGTTTTAAATCTGGCTGTTGGTTTCTCAGCCCATGAATGACTTCTATCACCGTAATAAAAGGTATGCTATTGCTAACTTTTTCAGACTGATATCTAAATCAGTTATTCACAGAAATTCTTGCTGACAGTCGTGGATGCCAGGTCACAGCTCTGTGGTGTGCATTTCACAGCTTAACACTGCAAACCAAGGACAGGAGCAGCTTCAGATTGCTCTTGGGAAGGAAGAAGACCTTAGAGAAGCCAAAGTGGGACAGCCAGGGGGAGGTAATGCAGATAAGGTCTGTAGTGTTCAGGCTGGTTTTGCTTAACAGGGTGGTTGGAGATTCCCCATGAAAACTAACAAACCTGTATTCCATCATCTGTTTTAAAACAGGAAAGTGGTTTCAAGGAGAAAACCTTGAAAGTTTCTATATTCTTTACAAATCTGTTCTTTGTGGAAATGCAATTCCTCCATTTCTGGCAAAAAATGAATATATAACCATCAAGCAGCAAACAGGTCTGGTACCCCTAAAGTTTCATGTTGGGGGTGGATTTTTTAATGACTGAAGTGTTTTTTGTCCAGCTCTGGACCCTCCTGCTTGAGAATTTTTTTGGTCAAGGTAGGTCAGTGCAATATGCCCCCACCAGTGGGGATTTCTGCCATCCGTAGGGGTTGTCCAGTCTGGCAAGTGTCGTGCATAAGCAAGAGGCCACCGGCCACATCGTCCGGGCACATCTGCTCTTATCGGCCACGTTCAGCACCCCAGCGTGCGCACGTCGCTGTGCACAAACCAGATCACAGACTTGTTGCAGGCAGATAACCCAGAGCCAGGCAAGGCTGACGCAGCCAGGCTGAGCTCCGTGTCCTGCAGCACCCAGGGCAGTGCAGGAGAGTGGGAGCGTGTTGAGGGTGGGCAGTGGACACACATGGATGGTGCCCTTCCTCCAGGGATGCTGCAGGAGGCTCCCCATGGGGCAGTGCACAACTTCTGCCCTGCCCAGTTGTCTGGTGGGGCATCCTTCATCCTTCCTCTATCCATGGCTCCTAACAGACGTGTGCTTTCCCCATGGAAATTCGTGTGGGGTTTCTTTTGGCTTCTCCAGTGGCTGGCTTTCCAGCTAGTGGATCACTTTGCACCCTCTGCAGAGATGTTACAATTGCTTGCACAAGGTTTAATGAATGTGAGATTACTCAGGAGCACTGGGAAAAAGTGATGGTGAAAGTTGAAATGATAAACATACAGACTTCACTGGCCCAACAAAGGACACCAGCAAGGATGTGCCCACCAAAACCTGTCTGAGAACAGAGGGACCTGCTGGCAGAGGGGAAGTGCAGGGATGCTCCTAGTGTTTGTTGTTCCATGAAGAGAAGGAGAATGATATTGAAACATTCCTGACCTGCAAATTACAAATTCAGAGTTGAGCCAATGGATTAATTTACCTTGGTTTGTGTTTCTCATGTCCCTGGTTCTGCTTGGCTCTCCCTAGAGATGGGGTGACAGATCCTGGGGTAATACTCGCATCTTGCTTTGAATTTGGACCTCTCAGAGGCTGTGGATGTAGAGATGCGTGGGGGAGGCTGAAGACCATCTGTAGAAGACTGTGGTATTGTGTAACCAGCTACTTCTGTTCTCCTTCTAGGGAATACCAATGCTCATTATGCAAGAAGCAGTGCTAGCAGGTTTTGGAGGCAAGCAAAGCCGGGGCTTATCCCTGACTGCCTCGTGGGCACAGCAGCTGGGAGCCAGGGCTTTTGGTGGCATCCTCCTGAGATTGCCTGTGGGACATCTGTGGGACTCAAGGTCTTGGCTGAGACAAAAGCAAGTGAAAAGCTCATTTAGGGATATTCCTCTTAATTGTATTCTCTTTAGGACCTTTGTTTTAGGAACCAGGCCACAAACTCTGCTTTGTGCAAATATGTATTTATCATCTACTTTAGAATGCCAAAGAGGAGAGACCATCAGCACTATTAGCTCCAGTCACTAGATTATCACAAAAGAACTGTTTGCATTACTTCCATGGGCCATTTTTAATTTGGAACAGCTTGAAGCATCATTCTGATGCGCTCTGTAGTGGATGGATAGATAGATAGATAGATAGATAGATAGATAGATAGATAGATAGATAGATGACAGATTGATCGATTGATTTATTTGAATTAAAAATTACCTTTTTTTAATATGGAAGTAACAGTGAAGAGATAAATAGATGAACACTTCTGATTTAGGTTTAACAGATCCTTACTTTGTTAAAAAGTTGCACTATTACTAACTTTTCAGAATTTTTCCAATTCTTTTGGTAAACAGACTAATAAACCACAGGAAACCAATCTGTTCTTGCTTTACTGGGGACTCCATAAACCACTTAATTTTTCATTTAATTCTTATTTTTCATTCAATTGTTGCCATAAGAAGAGAAATACTTAGTCTATTTCTAGATCCAGAAGTAAAATCTACAGATGAGAGTAACCTGACTTTGATGTAAATTGACAAACTTAATTGACCATGGTGACTGAAACAAATCCTCTCCTAACAGAGTAACATAAAACACGTAGATAAGAATCACCTTACACCAATCCTACCCATTATTTATGTTTGAAGTCAGAGCGGGTTGCACATGTTGCCATCGAGCCCTCTAGCACTGAGATGATAGTTAGCTTGGATTTTACAGGGATTAAAGTTGTTTGCATCCCCTACTATTCCAGAGTAGATCTAGGAAGTGTTTAGCACTGGCTCCTAAATCTTGGTCTATCTTGTGAGCTACATGGAGCAGCTGAAGAGCCAGATGGGAGTGCTGGGAGAGAGAAAAGAAAAAGCCTCGGGACTGTAAAGGAGATGAACTGAATTTGTCTGCTTCAGGCATGGATGTAAGATTTTTCAACAGGGTCCCTTTGGGAGATGGAAGGAAAGGATTTGCTGCTAAATGATGATTGTTCCTACCTCAGCAGGCATGGAAAGGTTTCTTTTCCATCCTTCACCCACCAAAGGCAGCCTGAGCCATCAGGAACTGTGCAGTGGTCAGAATGTTGTTTTCTCAGCTGGATGTACGGATGGAGCTGTGAATAACTGCAGCCTGGTGTGAGGGGGGTGCAGCTGTCCAGCCCCTCTGGACTGCACAGGGGCCAGCGCCGGTGCTGCTCCACCTCGGCCGTGCTGGAAAGCTGGTTTAGTGCCTTGCTCACAACTTCTCTCCTCGCTGGCTTTGCACCAGCTTTGTTCAGGCAGAGAATGAGGCTCAGGAGGATGAGGCTGCCACTGAACCATCCCCAGCATCCAGCAGCCATTGCGTCTGGACATTTGCTCTCTTATCTGAAAAGGCCATGTCGGTGGGTGGTCCTGCCTCCCTCATGTTCCAAAGCTGCTTGGCATTTGACATTGTGCTCTTTCTTTCTTTCTTTTCTCTGGCTGCATTTGCTTCTTTGTTCTTCTTTACTTGTGCACTCTTCTCTGCATCAAGCCAGGAAGGATCCTGGTCTGTGCCGTAGGAGCTGCTGCCCAAACTGCCTTGGCCGATTTGAAATGGCAGAAGCGCTCCCGATGGAAACAACAGGATGCTGACATGTGCTCACTTGTCCTGGGACTCCCATGTTGCAGGTCCCATGGGGACCTGAGAGAATGGGGAGGCCCTGGCACAGGGTGCCCAGAGCAGCTGGGGCTGCCCCTGGATCCCTGGCAGTGCCCAAAGCCAGGCTGGATGGGGCTTGAAACAACCTGGATGAGTGGAAGATGTCCCTGCCCATGGCAGGGAATGGAATGGGATGAGCTTTAAGGGTCCTTCCAACCCAAACCAGTCTGTGATTCCATGAAAGCAATGCTGCCCAAAATGTGATGGCTGTGGGAGTCTCAGCACCCCTTCATGCTGCTGAACCCTTGCATGTTGTTAATTACATGTGCTGAAAAATTGGTTTTACCTACAAAATGGACCACAGAATAAAATGAAGGAAGTGGGTAGGAGTGAGCCTGAGGTATCTGCTATGACAGAGCTGTGAGCAGAGAGCTTATTTGAGCATGGATATGTAAACACAGAAATAATCTCACTTCAAACACCTTTTTGCTCTCCTTCTCAATTGCATGGAAATTACATATTAATGGGAGAACAAGCTTTTCTGAAAAAGTAGTTTTACAAATGTTTAATGGTGGCCTGTGAGAATCATCAGATACTGGGTTCCCTCTATCACACCCTAAAAAATAATTTTATCGATAGAAACCCGGAATGTTTTATGGGGAATATTTCCATTTCAAAATGCTGACATGGGGCAGCTGCCAGAACCACATATTAACAAGTTGCATTTCTTTTGTCAGGTAGCGTGCTGTGACAGATGTGTTCCTTAGGTACCTGCAAGTTTTACTCTGTGCAGTTGTCCAGATGTTCCTCTATGCGACGGACCCAGAGGTACAGTCCTGGAGCTGCTGTTCAGTTCTTGCAGGTCTCCATCAGAATTTGGGGTGTGAAGCTCCCAGAGCAGTGATGGCCAAGCCTGGCCCTGCCACTGAGGTGGTCCTTGCAGTGATGGGTGTGCAGAGGGCTGTGTTTTGGCGCACGTGGTTTGTGCCACACCTGAACCTTCAAAGCTTCCCCCAGGGATTAATTTCATGGAGCCACACCTGTGTGTTGGAAGGCAGACAAGTCTGTAAGAGCTTTCCAGCCTCTCCACAGCAGCTTCCCAGGGACTGCAGCACAGCTGGGCACCTCAGTTAATCTCTGCAGCTTCCAGAGCCTGGATCTCTCCCTGCTCTTTTACTGTTGGTCTGGTGTCATGTTTAACACTAATTTCTTAAAAAGCCATGCCAGCATCTGGATTTTCTCATGGGAAGATCAGATCCCAGTAGCCATTTGTTGGTTTAAAAGCCCAGCCCTGGCAGGACTCGTGGCCAGCTCTGTGAGGGAGCAGAGGCATGGAGGCAAGACCAATGCCAGGACCAGAGAGTTTCACTGTGTACAAGATGCTTTGTTACATCTGCTTTATTTTGTGTTTCACCTCTAGCTGCTTTTCTTTTGCTTTTTAACACAGTGAGCTCTTCCCAGAGCTCTTCTGTGAGATTGCTGTGGATGCTCAACAGCATGCCTGTGATTTCAGGGACACCAGTTTCCGAGGTGTGCTTCTGTTGGAAAAGAGACTTGCAGGAATAATATTGGTGTGTTTATTTTCTACAGGGTTGATAGAACCTAGTGTTCTCTTGCTTTCTGGCGTCTAGTTATTCCAGCATGTTTTAGTGATATTAAATAGCCAACAGTAAGCAATGCAAAGGGGTGACTTATGTGTGTCTGGGAATAATGAGGTGAAGGCATGGATCACTCTCTTTCTGCACAGACAGCAAGCGGCAGCCTTGCTAACATACTTCCAGGTAATTCCTTCTGTAGTTTAGATCATTTTGGTAGATATTTATGCAATGTGTTTGATTTTTAGTCACTGTTTTGCTGTGAAAGGAACACAGGAAATGTTTAGCAGGCAGGCATGCCTAGGTTGCTCTCTCATTTCTTTTTTCTTATCAGCAAAACATAAACCCACAGCTTGCTGACAGCGAAACCATATGGTTCCTCTTTCTGACAAATCGATTTTGCAATACAGATAATCCTGGCTGTACATGAGAAGAGATATTTTGGATTATTTTAATTCTTGCATTGCTCTCTATTTTTCACTGCCTGGAAATTATGTATGTGTCTGTTTCTGAACCCAGAGGTTGGGGTGATTTAAGAATTCATGGAGGATGCTGCGCTTTAGTGTCTGGCTTTACTTTGAGGACAGTTATTTGTCATATGCAATAACCCATTTGTTGTAGCCAGTGCCATTCTGCGCTGCCAGACAGCAGCATCAGATTTGGAGATTTTCTGAACACTGGATATCCTCTCAGTGTGGGGCCAAGCTGAGAATTGCATTTTTATAAATCAGCTCTTGCTTTACAAAAAGCTGCAGAAATAGCTGCAGGAACTTGAATCATAGAACTGTAGAATCACAGGAGGTTGTGGGTTGGAAGGACCCTTAGAGCCCATCCAGTGCCACCCCCTGCCATGGGCAGGGACACCTTCCACTGTCCCAGGGTGCTCCAAGCCCTGTCCAGCCTTGCCTGGGACACTTCAAGGGATGGGGCAGCCACAGCTTCTCTGGGCACCCTGTGCCAGGGCCTCCCCACCCTCCCAGCCAAGAATTTCTTCCCAATATCCCGTCTAAATCTACTGTTCTTCAGCCACTCCCCCTCGTCCTGTCCCTGCAGGCCCTTGTCCGAAGTCCCTCTCCAGCTCTCTTGTAGCCCCTGTTGGCACTGGAAGATGCTCTAAGGTCTCCCCAGAGCCTTCTCTTCTCCAGGAACAATGCCAGTACTTCCACCCTGTCTCTAGAGCAGAGGGCCTCCAGCTCTCTAATTAGGGGATTTATTCAATTTTACAGTTTTTCATTTTTACATTTCTGGGTGCCAAAAGTTGTGCAAACCAAGACCTGAACATGTCATTTTCTAGACATTTTTAAAAGAAATAAAAATCAAAATGTAAATCTGGTCAGCACAAATGTGAGTGTTTTACCAGGCAGCAGTGAAAGAAACCTCAGTGGCCGGTCGCTGCTGGCTGTGGCGCTGCACTGTGTGGCTGTGTGCTTGCTCTGCAGGGCAGTGCGGCCGCCTCCTCCCGCCCCAGCTCGGCTCACTCCAGGTCCTTCATGGTAATGGCACAGACGTGGGGACAGTGGTCACGTTCCAGTGCTCCACCGAGCACCAGCTGGAGGGACCGGGCATCGTCACCTGCGTTTGGAAAGGGAACAGCACGCAGTGGACATCCGGAGTGCCCTCCTGCAAGCGTAAGGTTCTTCCCAAACCGTTCCCCCTCCCTTTGGGATGCACTGTGTTCGTTTTGCCCTGCCTGTCTCTGCAGCGTTGGGATTCATTCTAGATATCTGTGCAAAGAAAAAGACAAATCCAATTTTCTTCAAAGTTGCCCCACTGATGGTAATTCCACTCCGTATGTGTTCTGACATGTCACTATCATGACACAGAAAAGACACTGTTGGATTCACCCTGATCTCATGTCACTGATAGCATGGCACCTGGAATAGCTGTGGCTCTAGCTAAAAGCTGTGTGCTGCTGTAGAGAATGTATGGGTGTCTCGGTTTAGAGATAAGTTCAGGAGAAAAACACTCTGAAATTAGTGTTTCCTCTAAAAAAAAGGGTTCCAACAATCCCTTTTCAACAATAAGAAATAAATACTAGTGGATGAAAGTGAAAAAAAATCAACAGTTTATTGACAAACAGAGTGCCCACACAGCACGGGAAGAAGGGTAAATAAATGCTAGATATTGAACTGTCAGACCTCAACCACCCACCCACTCCCTCTTCCCCCACACCGGAACTAAATCCCAAAATGCCAGGGAAAGAAAAAAACCACAAGGGCCTGCGGTGTGATGGGGAGAAAGGCGGCACGAGCTCCTGTCTCAGGGAAAAAACCCAAAAGGTTCACGCAGCAGCTCGGGAAACAGATGGGAGCCTGGTGAATCTCTGGTGTGGGTCCCCTGCCCACAGCAGATGAAGCAGGGCGGCTTTTTCCAGGCGTGGGGCCGGAACGGAGCGGCCCCGCCGCTTCCCCGCCGGTCCCGACCGACTCCTCCCCTGCCGCTTGTTCTCGCTGATCTCGGACCGAAACCACACCGTCCAGCTCACCTCGAAAAGCCGCCGCAGGATTGCTGCTGCAGCCTCTCCGAGGCCAGGGAAAAGAAAAAAAACCCCAAACATTTCTGCTTGGCTAACAAAAAACCCAGGCTAGCCAAGCAAAACCCAAACCGCACTGCACTCCGGGCACCTGGGCAGTGAGGCTTTGGAAATGCCCAGCAAAGGGCCCCAAGGCTCCCCTTCCCCCGGACCCACCTTGAAGATACAGCAACCATTCTGGGGCATAAAGCAGAGGATCAGGGAATAGGGTAACATCGTAAATCACCCCAAGACAATGGGAATGACCAGCTGATGTGCAAGCATATTTGCAAACCTCTCATCTCCTGGCAGTCTTTTCTGAAAATGTTTTTACTGTAAAGGAAACAAGGTGATATTTTTTTAACAATTCTTCGTTGTTGCCTGTGGGCAGCTGCATGGGAAAGTTACCATATAGAGAAATAGTGTCTGAATGGCAACAGCATTAACTACTTTTCATGCTGTGTTCCTGCTTATTTATTGTATTGTTACTAGTTTGACTAGAACTGGGTACCTCTGAGGTTTAAGCATCTCAGTTTGTGCCTCAGACCTTGTCTCATTTCAAATGCCCAGTGGATACATTGCTCTTACAGACACTTAGTGCATTCTCACACACTCAGCTATTCTTACATCTTATTTGGAGATCCCATAAAAGAAAAATGAGAGAAATCCTTCCCCTAGAGGCTGCAAAAATATAATGCTTTGTGTGGAGCTCAGCTGAATCATTTGTCATGCTGGTCATTGTGACACTGGGAGAACTAGATGAGTTTTGAAGGAAGACATGCTTACTGCTCCAAGTGAGTTGGCAAGGATCTGCGTTAGCTGTGCCAGACCACATTCCCACTCCTCCTTTTGTCTGGATAACTCACTTCCAGCATCAGATCCCTGTGAACACTCAGCCCTGCAGGTCACTTCTTCCACCCCGCATCCTTCCCCAAACAGAGGAAGACCTGAATACATGGAGCTTTCCTTGCTCTAAATGGCTTCTGTAAGCCCATTTACCCCTGTTAGTATTAGTTTTTGTGGCTTCAGTCCTTGTTAATAAAGACTCTGCAGCTCATCTGCATTTGATCTGCCAACAGAGTTGTGCTTTTTAGGTACTGCAGTGCCAAGAGTACAGTGTTTAATTAATTGCAGTGGTGAGATACTTGTGAACAGTTCATTAGTAACTTATAAACAGGAGATTTTTAAATAGTCCAGTTTGAGGCTCGCATAGCTCAAAGCTGAAGCCGAGATACTCTGGTGTCTTGACACATACTAACGTGAAAGTCCTCACTGAGCAGAAGTGTGAAGCAGGTAGGTTTCAGCATGGTTTAATGAAAATGTAAAAGATAAATATGTGGACTGATCTTAGAAACATGTATTCTGTGTTTGCTTTGCTGCAGCCATATCAAAATACGAGACTTTTGGCTTTAAGGTCGCAGTGATTGCCTCCATTGTGAGCTGTGCTGTCATTCTGCTGATGTCCATGGCTTTCTTAACTTGCTGTCTGATCAAGTGTGTGAAGAAAAGTGAGAGGAGGAGAACTCAAAGGTATGTCAAGAAGACAGTTTTAATAACAGTGTAAGAGTGTACATCACACAGACCCTATTGCTGTGATAGCAGAGAGATTCAAAGGATTTGCTGCTTGCAGCACTGCAATGATGTTAATTACTTAAAATCCTTAATTTGTAGGTCAGGCTTTAGGCATAGAAAGACTTGGAATTCCAGAGTATTTAAGTACCTGATGTCCGTTAATATCAGATAACCTCAACAGGCCTGGGCAGATCTGGATTTACCCAGGATTATGCAGAAGCTGAACACCCAAGTCTTTTTTCATGCACAACATTTCTCTCCTCAAATTATTGAAGATTGGCAGTGTTTCCCCTTCTTCTCCATTTCTTTCCTTTTTTCCTTTCTTTCTTTGAACACTGCTGGGAAATTGAATCTCCCTGTGTCAGAGCCATCCAAGGCCCTCCCCATCTGCAGAACGTCCTCAAAGCTGTCACAGCACGGGGCTGGAAGGACAGAGGATTTTGTCTTCTGGCTTGGAGCACAAATCAGTGGATTATAAACAGGAATAAGAAGTCAAACTTTCAATCCAGTCCATTATAAAAACTCGGTGTGGATAGTGTCAGCAGGAGCACATTTGGCTGCAGGCTGGAGCCAAGCTGCTGTTGCTCACGAGAGCCCCCACCCACAGTCACTGCTGCACAAGGCTTTCCGTGGGAACTTTTGTTTCCCTCTCACTTTTCTTGCTAGTTATTCCCACCAGGCCCTCCAGTGGAGTGGAGGGAGACTGAGTAAGACAGTAGTGAAGGTTTCTATGCTGAGCTGTGCTTTATCTGAAGCTGAAGGGGGAACTTCTGTCATTTGAAATCCGAGTGTAGCCAAAATAGAGATTTTATGTTTCCCTTGAAAGAATTTTTTGAGTCAAAAAATGAAAGTCCTTAGTGTCAATCATAATATTAGGTTTTTCCTGATAGCAGGACATAAGTTGCTTTGAAATGAAAGGTTGATTGACATTTTTGGAATTGCCACTTTTCTTTTTGATAAGACTATTCATATCAAAGTCCTTGTTGTTCATTTATTTTAAATGAAGTTTTGTAAAAATTAGCTATTCCCGTTATTGTGATGACTTGATATTTTTCTCTTACTAAAGAAAAGCCCTTCACACTGGACATTATGACCTGATTCTGTCATCAGGCTGTAAAATTATTCCTTTTGCTGAGAGCTTCTCCGTTCCCGGTTGCCCCAGTGCTCTTCTCCTTGTCTCCTGAAGGAGCTGCTCCATCCCACTGGCAACAGAGCCCAGCTCCAAGGAGAAACCTGGGGGCACTGCAGACATCATGTGTCTTATCCCTTCTGTCAGAAAGAATTGAAGTAATGTACAAAATGTCCATGTCATGGGAGAAAAAGTAACATAACCCTGTGTGAAACTTGTCAGGTGCAGTGGCAGCATCTCTGTTGGTGATGGAGGTGGAAAAGTGGATCAAATTCTGGATGCTCAAAGCATTAATCTGACAAAAAGCTGAAGGCTTGACAACTTAACACAAAATGAGAACTGTTGGGGGGAAAATAGTGAAATAAGTGTCTCTTAGACAATATCTGAAAGACAAGGTAATCTTTACTTGTGGAGCAGAGAGGATGCCCCTGCCTTGCCTGTAGCTCTGAAGTCTGCCTGTCTGCTTCTTTTGGCTCTTTTAGTTGGTCACCTTAGAGATCACCTCTGCCTACAAACCTGCCTTCCAAGGTGTCTAATGATCTTTGAAGTGCCATCTTGTGTTTAATAGAATCATAGAATGAATAGGATTGGAAAAGAGCCTTAAGTCAAACTGTCAACACAGCACCACCACCATCTTCACAACTAAACTATGTCCCCAAATGCCACATCCACATGTGTTTTGAAGAGAGAAAGGACAAAGGCTGCTGAAAGTCCTCCCACCATTCAGCCTCCTCACAGATCTTGTCCCACTGAGGGAGCGTGGCTGCTGTTTTCTTTGGAAAGAGCAAGATTGCATCCCAAGACAGAAATGGCACCAAAATCAGCATCACCAGCTCTCACAATTTAATCTTGTCCCATCAGCCAGTGAGAATGTCTGGGATTCTGTGAACCTTAGACTTCTTTTAAAAACAAGAAAAGAAATTGTGGATTTTTTTTCTTGCCTCAGAGTTGCAGAGAGCAGCATGAAAACAGCCCTGAGCGTTTCCAAAAGAGAATTCTGACAGTGAGGGAATATGCCCTACACTTAGCAAAGGCAACATTTACTTGTCTCCTCCATTTTTAAGTTAATATCTTTTCAACCTGCCTGGTGATTCTGGAAACCTTAGGAGCAGCAGTGCTGCAAAAAGTCACAGAAAATATTTTTTTTCCTGAAATAATTTATTCCATAAAATAGAGATGGTCTGCAGTCTTTTCACACGCAACAGGATGTGGCTGAAGTCACTGACAAAGGTCCATGAGAACACTGACACATCATCCCACCTTATCTGACTTTTCTTATTACCCATAGTCTGAAAAAACACTGAATCAAATAGACATAATTCTTGGAGGCTTGTTCCTTTGAACTATCCACTGGTGCTCATAAGAAAATTGCTCTCATTTTTTCGTTTGTTTGCTTGTTTTTGAGGAGTGCTGGACACTACTTAAAATAGCACTATTTTACAGAATAATATTTATGCTGTTGAAGAACTCCCTATCTTAAAGTGTTATTTAAATCTCTACAAGTTTGGCTTACACATGAAGTTCAGCACGTGTTTAAGTGCTTTCTTCAGTAAACCTGGAATTAGATGTAAACCCTAGAGAGTCAGGTCTGTGGTCAGATAACAGCTCAGCTGTACAGCCATATATCACAGTGTTGTATCCTACTGCTTGGTGTATTCACAGAGATATGCAGCTGTGGTACCACCTAAGAACTGAAGAGCTAGAGCACGTGCAAGCTGCTTACTTTGGTTTTAAGGGAAGAAACAATAACAACAACAATAAGAAGCTCAGGAATACATCTGTATTTGATGACGTGACTCACATGGCATATGATAACCAAGGCTTCTACAGGTAAGGCTGTTAAAATATAGTAGGTTTGAATGAGTTTGTGGAACAAATTTTAGAAAGAGGATTCCTTGAAAATGTATTTTAAAGGGAGGCCCCTGAAGAGGACATGATGCCCGTGGTGATGGACGTGATGTCCTTGAACTTGGCTGTCTTGTGGGGAATTAATGTTGTCAAAAGGTAAGACAGCAGAGGATTGAGTGTGACCTCTCCTCTTACAGCTGCTTCCTTCCCCAGGGGTGCCTGGTTGAGCCCGGTCTACAGGGGAGGTTGCACCGGACTGGCTGGAGAGAAGGCTTTAGCTGGATTTGTTAAACTGATGCTGCACTGCAGCAGGGAAGTCCCTGCTCTGTATTGGTCAGTGGGATCAAGGGGCAAATTGCCTTCCCTTAGGAGCCTTGGGAGTGGAGGCAGCCTGGGACACCTGGCTACAGAGTGCAGTCACTGCTGATGCCACCTCTTTCATTTGGATGTAAGGAATTGTAATGAGGATGAACATACCAATTTTTAGAGAAGGTCTTATATGCATGAGCTGCAAGTTTTTACAGCATATCTGCTCTCTTATAGTTTTGAAAACGCTAAATAATGTTGAGCAGGGAAAAACAAGTTACAGATCATGGTGCTGCTGGGAGGGAGGTGTTTCCCCAACGTTGCTTCTCAGAAGTCCAGAGCAGCAGAGATAGCAGCTTGCTCTGTGGTGCAGAGGTTTGAGCCAGATTAGCTGGAAAAAGGGGTCTGTGTCTAGGGAAGGGAGATTAGCTGCAGCCCTGGGCCACGTAGAGAGGAGGAGAACAATGTCCATGAGCCTCCAAAGCAGTCCCCAGGAGGATTGCTGGGCAGAGGCCTTGTCAGCATGTTGGGAACGGCTCTCACAGCCTGACTGCAGGATGTACCAGGATATGTTATTTTTGAGTCAATTATTTTCTAACCAAGAACAATACCTGACCCTGCAGTAATTCTTCTCTGGAGTACTTGTTTGGGCACCCACCGCCCGAGACAAAGAACCCTCTGCCATCCCAGCAAGCAGCCATGTGGCAGAGCTTGGATCAGGCAGCTGCCCAAGCAGGCAGGTTGTCCTCTGCCCCGTGACAGGCACAGGGTAAAATATCAGTAAAGAGAAACTTAATGGCAGCTGTCCTTCCTCTGTGCCAGCTGCTGGAGGTGAAGGTCACTGAGTGTTACATTAAAGAAATGGGTGTCCAAAGGAAGAGTGGGGTCAGCTTAATGCCGACTCGCACCCACTGCTCAGGGTCAGCTGTAGCTGCTCCCCATGAAGGTGTTCGGGGTTTGGCAGCCCTTTCTGTGAAGAATTTTTTCCCAATATCCGACCTAAACCTCCCCCAAACCAACAGAGCTTAAAAACTGCCTTCAGTTTTCAGCAAGCAGGCAAACCTTCACAGTAAACTAGTGCAACAGCCTCAGCAGAGCTGCTGCTCTAGGAAAACAGGTTTAAAATACAGGGTGAGGAAAGGCAAATAAGCAATTGTTCTGATAAACATCATTGCCAGTTTTAAAATCTGTAAAGAATTATCCTGTCCTGCTGTAATGTACATCAGTTAAATTTTAAGCATCCATGCAGGGAGGGGGCTGTCTCGTGCTTGTTTAAGTAGTTTGTAGCATTTTCACTTGTTCTTTAAGTGAAAGCCATCAGCTCCATAAAAAACACAAGGAAATGCAAGTGTTCTGTAGCAGAAACGGGAGCCTGAATCCAATTGGAACCATTTTTGGTCTGGCGAAATACACACAACCTAGTGTAACATTGTGAGAGCAAACAGCAAACCCTTCTGGCATGAGGAGATATTAAAGAACCAGGCACTCCTCGTTTGGAACCTATTTATATATCAGCATGTGTAGGAGATACTGCCCCGGGAGGAGCACAGATAGCCAGCGTAAAGAAAATGCTGAGAGAGCTCATTTCACTTTGCATCAGCTTCCTAGCAAAGGTCAGAAATAACCACACCTTGGCTCTGTTGCTTCGCTTTTCAGTGTAAAAGTCCTGTAACCTGTCCTGGAATAGATACTCCCTTGACTCAAGGGATGTGCTGATTTTTCGTAAGGGAGCATTGATGATCCAGCGTTTTCCACACTCAGGAGAACAGAATGTAGCTGTACACTAACTCCTTTTCATTGTCTGTCAGCTAAGATGACAACCAGAAAAAAAAATAGTCTAGCTCAAAAATACAATCTAAAGAGACTCAAAGAAATTTAGTGTGGTTTTTTGTCTAGTGTGGAAGCATTTGGAAGAAGTTGGGCATTCCAGATTTGGACTATTTAGAGGTGAATTATTTTTCACAGCTCTAGGCCAAGTTATAAAACAGTCTCTATGAAACAGCTGATCTGACTGCAGGAGTGAGTCAAATGGAAAAGCCCATGTCTCAGTAGGCCTGAAGTCCTCCTTTCAGCTATTCACACAGCTGGAGCATATTACCAGGAACAAAAAATCCTTCTGCAGAGAAGCAGGCTGGTATGTTCTCCCATAGAAGATATTTTTAGTCGCTGAATTATTTGTACCAGAGCCCTTTCTGACTAGATGTTTTACCATTGTACCTGGCAAAAAGCAAATAAGGTCAATCCAACAGCAAAGAATTCCAAGTGAAAAGGTTTTGTAGAAAATACCAAAGCCAAGATGCTATTAGGGGAGGCAGCTCAGCATTTTCAGTCAGTCCAAGGAGTCATATGCAAGGTTAGTGAGATTAGCCCACGGCTTTGATCTCTGCAGTAAAACAAAGTAAGCTTTCTTTTTCTCTTTGATTTAGTGGCTATATAGCAGAAATTTTCCACTATTTTGTGTAAGGGATTGTGGGGAAGGCCCAAATTAGAAATTCATGTTGCTCTGAAAAATGATTGTGTCTGCCTAGCCTTGCTGAGGAGCACAGTTGTGAGCAAAGGGACCTTCTGGGATGGGGTAGGACACCTGGCTGCGTTCCTGCCTTGCCCTCTGTCCCCTTGAGGGGGCTTTCCCAGCTCTTTGCCCGCTGAACACCTAAGTAGAAGAGATTCAAGAGCAGAAGGATATGATGCCCTTCTGTTAGCAGGATGGTGTGGTGTGGATTTACCACAGGGAAAGGGAACAATACTTGGAGAAATACCCATGTTGTGAGACAAACTTCTGCAAAGCTTAATGGAAAATGTCAGTAGAACAAGAAAAGTGCACCAGGACACCTGGAATGACTGCCAGGAGATGCACCAGTGGGACAATTAAGCGGGAAAATCGTCTTCTACAACAGTGACAGTGCAAGGTTGTCCTGGGGAAACTGATCTGTGATGGTTATGAAGGTCTATCCCTGCTTATGAAGGTCAGCAGTGTCCCAGAGAGGCAAGCCCTTTGCTCCCTGCAGAAGATCTGTGCATTTTCTGTTATGATCGGCCTCACAGTCAGAAGTTGCTGGTGTTTGCCTGCAGCCTGGGGCACGCAGAGCAGTGCCTGGGGCTGTGGACACACGTGGGACCATTGGCACAGTGTCCTTGGATGTCTGTGTGGGTGTGAATGTGTCCCCCTGCTCAGCTACCATTGCAGTGAGGCACCTGTGAGCTGCTGCCAGGGCACAGGAAGGGGCGCAGGACTGCTCGTCACCATGGGGTTTAATACTGCACCATACAGAGCATCCAGTGAAAGGGCTGCAAGGGGCAAATGACCTGTTTGATACAATGGTATGGAAATAACAGTTCCCTGCATGGAATATTTGATTGCATGGCACCAAGGACTGAAGGGGAGGAGACCCAGCATAGGAGAGGGGCAGATTTCCTTTCCCTGTTTTTCCCTGTGACTGGTGCAGCCTTGAGCTTCTCTACTCATGAAGTTGTTCTTTTTTTTCCTCTTGTTTTTCTTGTGCTCTGTGTTCCCCACTGCCACCTCTTAGAGCCTCAGATCTTCCCAGTACCTTCTGACATGCAGGTTTCAAAGAAAGCTGAGGCAGGGGAAGCGAGCTGTGGTTTCACCCTGGGGCCCCGTTAGAAGGGTAGGATAAACTGGCTTTTAAGTTACACCCATTTCTGAATTTCAATCTTAATTGTCATTGCAAGAGCTCGAAAGGGGCAAGTACAACATGTGCTTTCAGTAGAGCTGCTATTATTGTTTTCATAATGCTTTCATGATTACCCCAGGGTCTTGTACAAAGCCACCAGGCATACAGCAACAAAAAAATCCCCTCCCATCCTCCAGTATAAAAGCTGTTTTGAGAGGCAGTGCCAGCACCAGGCAGCTTTGTGGCTGCGTTCTCACACGTCTCGGATGTCCCGTTAACAGTATTTTCCCTCCAGCAAGGAACAGCTCTCAAGTCACACAGAAAAATGTTCTTATGAATCCTCTAAACCCCACTGACAAATGCTGTGATGGCTCTTCTTCTCCCCTGATGTGAGCTCCAAATTTTATCTGTCAGACAAAGGCTGTCCTTGTCAAATGCATCATGCACTTAGCTGTGCAGCACCCAGGGCAGGTTTACACTGCCAGGTAAGGGTGCAGAGAAGGGTGCCGATCCTCTTGCTGTGATATTTTGAAGTAGCCCAGCTGGGAACTGGAGTTAAGGAAAGTTGAAGTGCTTGAAAAAACAGTTACACTTATTCAGGACAAAGTACAGAGCTTCCAAGCATCAGAGAGCAAACTGAAGACCGTGTCCGACTGCAGGCCATGCACACAGAGCAAAGCCCACTGCATGCACAGCTGTGTGTCCCTTGGTGACTCTGCAACGCTCTTAATAGCTCTTCTCATCCTCTGCTGAGGTGAAACCCCCCTGGCTTCACTGTCCCTCTGATGTCCTCAGGGTTTGATCTATTGCAGGGAAGAGAGGTGCCTGCTGTCTCATCCTGCACTTAGAGAATCACAGAATCATGGAATGGTTTGGATGGAAAGGGGCCTTAAAGACTATCCCATTCCACCCCTTGTCATGGGCAGGGACACCATCCACTGTCCCAGGTTGCTCCAAGCCCCATCCAGCCTGGCCTTGAACACTGCCAGGGATGGGGCAGCCACAGGTGCTCTGAGCAACCTGCGCCAGCAGAAGTCAATGAAAGCTTAATAGTTCCCGAAAAGGAAGGAATGGGTTGCTAAGCCCGGAGTACAGTTCTCCTCCAAGTACAGTTTTAGCCAGCTTGGGTTCCTGAGTTGGTGGTGGACTATGGGTGATTGCAGTGCTTCACAACACAGAGCTTTATAGGGGAAAATATCAGAGTGGGATGGATTCTGCCCAGGTGAACTGTATTTATTGCTCTATAACCAGAATACCTAGACTTGAGCTGTAATCCTGGCAGGGCAATTTGCAAAAACTTTTTTCAAAGGTTGTTTTGGTGGCCCATACAAAGCTTAATTCCAGTTCTTATCTGTGTATATACTGCTTTGATCTGATTTTTGTTTTGACCTTTGACTACCGCCTCAAGAAGATGGAACTGAGTTCCTTGAACTACCAAAAAATAAATAAATGCACCACAGCAAGTATCTCAGAATATTTTCTTTTGGCAGTGAGGTGTGCAGGATTACTCCATGTAGCTTCTGTTCCTTGCTGGCAGGTCACAGGGGTGCTCAGTGCTCAGTTGGTGCCCAATAAAAAGGTACTTGAGGTCTTGTTGAGGCCCCAAGATTAAAAGGCATAGTTAAAACATTACAAGTTAATACAACTTGGGTGAAGTTACCAGGCTGGTATTTTGAAGAGTTTGTTGTCTCAATTACAGCTGGGTAAATTCTGCTCATCTGAGCACCTCCTTCATGAGTATGTGCAGACTGTGCTGATAGAGTGTCCTCTCACAGTGGTGTTTTAAGATGCCTTTACACTATCTGACTGTAGCTCATGCCCCCACTAGTTTTGTAATGCAGTTTTCCAGTGAAGGGCAAAATTTATTCTCCTTTGCAGGAGTGATGTATCTGCAGCATGCATACTCTGTATCAGGAGAGCAAGACTTGAGCTATTTGGGTTTATTTACTGTTATTCCCCCTGTTGTTCCTCTGTGTATGCACGTTTTGTGTGTGAGCATTTCTGCTGGCTTCTGCAGCTGATAATTGCAGAACACAGCTTCTGTTTCCTGGCCAGCTTTTTAGGTATGAAAAAGACTGTGCTGTCCTGGATGGGGGTGTGCAGGCTGCTGCCTTCAGAGTCCCACACGAGGTTCAGAGGAAGCTGGAGGAGCCACATGAGCTGACTCACCTGCAGCAAATGTGGGGCAGGAGCCCTCAGCCTTTGCCCTGCCTGCACAAGCTGCTGTGCAACAGCTGATGTTTTACAAAAGCTGCCATGCTCAGGCTGCGGTAAATTGGCATTTTCCCCAAAGGGCTGTGACTTGTCTGGTCACAGACCATGTGCAGAAAGCCCCCTGCATCCATCATGCCTCTTGCAGCAGAGTTCAGAGCAAGCATCCCCCCGTGCTCCTGAACCAGGGGCGTGTGATTCACTGAGCATCTTTTCAGAAGCTCTGCCATCTCCATCTGCCACTGCTGCTACTCTGCCCACACCATCCACTGCCGGGCATGGCTGTCTGGGGTGGTGGCCGTGATGGCTTCCCCCACAGCTGGACAAACCCTCCCTTCCTGATGGGGAAAGGTGGGCAGTAGGAGGGATCAGAGACTGCCAGTGCCGCAAACACAGAATCCCAGCCTGTGGTCCCTTTGGAGAGGGCCTAGCAGCAGCTAGGGCAGGCAGCCAAGGGCTGATGTGACCACTGGCAGCTCTGCAAATATCACCTCTAATCCCACTGAGCACAGCTGGCTCTTGTGCTCCCAGCAGTGCTCCACCAACCAAGCAAGGACGTTTCTTCTGCACCAAGCTCAGCATCCAAATGTTCCCGGTCACACTCTCCAGATGGCACAGCACTGCATTGAAGCTGGGGACTCATTTGATGGCAAGCAAACAAATAGCATCTGCCCCAACCCCAGTTAAAACCAACCTCACAAGTCTTTGCAAAGTCTGCATCAGCTTTTACAGAGACACAATTATTTGCCCCACTGCTACCAACTGGTCTTGATGCTGGGAGAAGCAACTCCTTATGTTAAAGCACGAGTCATTTGCGAAACCCCTGATGTGCAAATAAAATGGATTAGGAAACTCTGTACCTTCACCAAAATTAATGAAACAGAAGTAACTTTTCCCTTTGTGCTTACAGGTTCCAGGAAGAGTGGACTCGGGATGTGGTAGTTCCTGGGTGTTGCAAAGACAACAATCAGCTGCTGAAGGCAGCCAAGAGCGGTGGTGCTCCTGGGACACACGGGGTGCCGAGGCACAACACTGCGGTGCAGATGGTGAACTCAATACACGTTGTTGAAGTCTACAGTCATAAGGATAGTTACAACAAACCAAGCTGCCAGATACCTGGATAGCTGGTGTCTGAAATGCAACTGCTTCTCTGGACCAAAATGAAATTTTGATAGAAATATGTGCCTTAAAGACAACATAGAAAGTTCATTATTCATATGAATTGTAAATTTTCTATATTCCAAGATGGTTATTTAACAGAAATGCTTCAGGGTCTGATACAAATAAAGATATGAATGTTGGGGCTGTTAATCCATAGCTGTTCTCTGCGGTTTGCTGTGCAGTGTGACCATGGCAAAAACATAATGTCCCTCTGTACAGCTAGAGAGGTGGTACCCAGTTTGCATATTTGCCTCCTATGAAGTTGCTGATAATAATTACACACCCCTCAGATTCCACTCTTCTCTGAACCAGTGGGTTTTGTAAGAATTTCAGAAAGAAAAGTCCCCCATATTTTTACAAAGTAGCATGATAGAACTACAAAAAAATTTGGTTTTAATTAAATGCCCCATTGTTTTGTATCAGGAAGGTCTTTAATTAATCTGTTGCGTGTTTAGAGACCATGTGTGATTGGGTACAGCAAAGGCCCATCTCCAGGTCTGCCGGCCTGAGGGAGAGGAGATGGCATGTGGAGGGATGTGGTGTCGTGCCGTGGCACACCTTGGGGCTCACACCAGTGACCTCCTGTAGCTTCTACAGGTGTCCCAGTGCGAGAGCTGCTGGTGTGCAGGTGGGGACAGCAGGGCAGCCTTCCTGGAGCAGCCAGCTCGGGATCGCTGCAGCACTGACCCTGTGAGAGCTCTCTAAGTAAAGGGCTGAGGTAGCTTTTGAAAGCCTGCCTTCTTTTCCTATTGTTAATCTATTCATCGTGTGAGGAAACAGGGTGGTTTTTTTCCTTGTTTTGTCCCTTTTGAAAAGCTGAGTAACTGATATGGCTCTTTTTCTACTGTTTATATGCAAATAGATGTATATCCTACTTATAGTATAGTTACTTTTGTTCAAGTTGAAGCCTTATTGAATACTGTCATCAGCTGTTTAGTGGGTATCATCACATCCCTCTCACGGGTGGAAACATGACCTTATAGCAAGCTGCAGTAGCTGTTTTATGGTATCCCCTTGGTACAAATCAGGTATCCTCTCACGACCTGCAGTTCTGAAGCTTCAGTTTTGAAATTCAAATTACTGTAGCTTGCTGGCAAGCCTAGAAATGCCCTCTTCTATCCTGGCCATACTCTGCAGAGATCAAAAACACGTGCTTGAAATTCAGTAACATGGAATTTGCAGCAAAAGAGCTTTTTTCTTATTTCTAATAAGCTCAGTTCTACTGTACGTTACACCAAGGTGCACCCTGCAACACACTTCTTGGTATGCGCTGCAAAAAGGAGGATGGATGTACTTCCCATCACTCCACCTGATTAAGTTCTCAATTCATCCAGTTAATACTACTCAGTGTTTATTAGGACATAGCTGTGCTGTGCACTATTTTGCTTGCAGTTTTCAGTCCCCTGTCAGACCCAGATACCTTCTGTACCCAGCAGTGTGGGCAGCAGGCCAAGGGAGGTGTTTCTGTCCCCCTGCTCTGCTCTGGTGGGACCTCGTCTGAAGCTCTGTCCCCTGCTCTGGGGCCCCAGCACAGGAAGGACATGGAGCTGCTGGAATGAGTCCAGAGGAGACCACAGAGGTGCTCCGAGGGCTGGAGCCCCTCTGCTCTGGAGCTAGGCTGGGAGAGCTGGGGGTGCTCACCTGGAGGAGAGAAGGCTCCAGGGAGACCCCAGAGCCTCTTCCAGGGCCTGAAGGGGCTCCAGGAGAGCTGGAGAGGGACTGGGAACAGGGGGAATGGCTTCCCACTGCCAGAGCAGAGGATTACATGAGATACAGGAAAGAAATTCTTGGCTGTGAGGGTGGGCAGGCCCTGGCACAGGGTGCCCAGAGAAGCTGTGGCTGCCCCTGGATCCCTGGAAGTGTCCAAGGCCAGGCTGGATGGGGCTTGGAGCATCCTGGGGTGGTGGAAGGTGTCTCTACCCATGGCAGGGGGTGGACAAGATGGGCTTTAAAGTGCCTTCCAACCCAAACCATTCTGTGATTCTGTGTGCTCTTGCATCCCATGTGTGGCATTTTCTTTGGGCTAGGCCTGGGGCTGGCACCATCTCTGTTGCCTGTCCCATCAGCTGCACCTGTGCCAGGCAGCTCCAGAAAGTTTTTAAGATGTGTTATGAAGTGCCCAGAAGTGTAGAAAAAATGGTTGAACAATTCCTTCACAAAGAAGATACATCTCAACCTAGGATTAAACAGAGTTATAGGCATGGGAGGGAGGTGTTCTGTCCTACTGGCAATATTGTGCTTAAGGTACATGTGTGAAGGGTGGCCAAGAGATCCTTGATCCTGCCTCTCTGCAGCTCCTTTGCATTTCCTTTCTGTCCCCGTCTCTAAGATTATGTTCACCAAATTTCATGATTTAGTTCCCTGATGTTTTAGTTTTATTATGTGGCTTTAAAACGCAATAATATGACTGCAAGTGAAATAAATTCCTTGTTGGGATGTTTGGGTCAGCACTTCGTGTGAGCAGACAGCCTGGCTCCTGTTCCACACAAGGCAGAGCTGGGTAATGTTGGATGGGACAAAGTGCACCCTTGATCTGCCAGGGATGCTGGCAGCCATGGGAAGCACCACAGAAGGCAGGTGAATTCACTGACCCTGTGCCAGAGCACTACAGGACCATCATTTATCTGGGCATCTAATGCAGGAGGCAGCCAAGTTACACCAAGATAAGGAAGCAACACCCAAACTGTTTGTATAAGAATTGTGGCTCGGCTCCCTCCAGGACTGTGCTTAGTTCTGATGGCTGCACCCCCTGGAGTTAGCTTTATTGCTCATGCAAACATAATTTATTGTCAGAAGGGAAATAAGTGCTGTGCAGGAAGGAGATAAAAGCAACTGAGACTCTAAAATAGACATTTAAAACCTTGTAACCTTTAAATGTTTGCCAGCCAGTGCTTCCAGCTGGATTCAGGCTCCTATTTCTGCTACAGAACACTTGCATTTCCTTGTGTATTTTATGAAACCGATGGCTTGCCCACTGGTCACAGAAGTGTTTCCCACAGGACATATGTTGTATCTATAAGCTGGAGTCTGCACTGGCTTCTAACCCATGCCCAGTACTGGCCTTTACTTCACCCAGGCTGTGGGTTCCATGCTGGCTGCACACCATCCTCTCCATCATTCCTGGCTCTGGGGGTCAGATGAGGCCCAGAGCTGGCACAGGGATGACTTCCATGTGAGGACATGTACCCAAAGTGGCTTTGTGCCCTTCCCAGAGCTCTGCAGAATGTCAGTTTGCCAAATCTGTCAACTGTTTATTTACACACCTATTCTAAGGGGAGGATGCTCTAACAGCTTTATTTGCTTCCTGTCTTCAAAGAATTCGATTGTTTGGTGTTTTTTAAAATAATTATTTGAGTATTTTTTCTCATGTGTAATATTTGATTTGTGCTTTACAAGGGATCAGATAAGGAGCCAAGTGCAGTATTGAACGTGTTTGTGAAGCTGGCTGTTCGTTCTCCTGTGTACAACCTAACACCCAACGCAGCATCTGTGCAGTATTTATCAGAACTATTTGTGATCAGTATACATGGACCTATTCTACGTGCCCATTTTTCCATTGTGCCAGGAACAAGAGATACACAATTTTTCCATTATCTGCATCATCTTGTTTTACTAGTGCTGTTAAAATTTACAAGGATAGGGTGTCACAGAGCAGAATCAGGGGTGTGTAATTCACGAGGTAAATACACAGGAAGTTAAAACTGACCAGGGATTTCCAGACTTGTGCATGCTCCAGGCTATCATAGCTGAAATGGACCCTCAGGGATCATGGAGTCCAATTCCTGGCCCTGCCCAGACACCCCAACAATCCCACCCTGGGCATCCCTGAGAGTGTTGTCCAAATGCTCCTGGAGCTCTGGCAGCCTCGAGGCTGTGACCATTCCCTGGGGAGCCTGTTCAGTTCCTGACCACCCTCTGGGGGAAGATGATTTAATCCAAGTCAGTTCTGTTCCCATTTCATGGTTTGGCTTAACTGGTTGAGAATAAAGAGCTGGGAATTTGCAGCACAGCTTCTGCCTTTGTGTTTGGAGTCAGAGAACTTTTTTCTTGATCTCCTTCTAACCAACAAAGTAATCATACCAATAATATTACTCTGACTATATAAATAAGACTGGAAAATAACCAATTTTTTATGCAAAGCAACTCTAGAAATTATTAGCACACCCACAAAAAGCCTTCATAACTTTGAGTAAACAAACATCTTGGTTTTCAGAGCTAATAACACGTGCCCTAAAATCACCAGCAAATTGCTGCTGACTCCCAGGCGCAGAGGAGCAGCCGCCCATCGCTCCCGGCGGAGCTCTGCCGGCTGTCACAGCCGGACTCGCTCCCTCCCCGTTTACTTTCGCTTCTCTAAGTTGTCCGTGACCTCTGCTTATCCCGGCAAGGAGGATTGCACTGCGGGCGCCCCGCGTGGGACGTGTGCCGGGCACGGCACACACCCACCACTGAATCCGATGGATGATGCTCTACAGAAGCTGTAAGTGCACATTTGTAACGAGGAATTTGGGCAAAGCAACGGTCTGAAAGGTGCAAATCTGTGGGAACGGAAGTTCAGAGCCAGAGGGGCAGTGGCTCTGACGGGAGTGGCCAGCCCGTCACTGCCTCCACATTTTTTTTCTCTTCTTAGAGCTTGTTTTTGTCAATTAGTGACTAAAACTTGCTGAAGGGAGCCCAGTGCGCAATCTGAGCTTTTAAGAAATATTTTATTGTAATTATTGTATTAAACACAAAGAAAGACTTTGTTTGGGGAACTGCTTGCGCTATCTGGATTCAATTTGTTGCTAAAGATATTCAGTCCTCTGGCGGTGGGAAAATAACAAAGCGCATTGTGATTCAGCAGTTAACAGATAAAATAAAACACTACATGATGATGATGCCAGGACAAGGGTGATATTTAGTAAGTCAAATAATTCAGTCAAATAAACAAATCGGTCGGTTTAGAGGGGGAAAACAGTACTGGCTTTTGAGATTAGCTAACCAGGAAATCAATCTGCTGGGAAATAAAACGTTGTTGTGCAGGTCACTTTGCTTGGCCACTGGATTCGGAAGCAGAACTCTGAAATGAATCATAGTTTTGGAAAGGCCTTGCGCTGTGTCAGGAAGCGGGGGCTTCGCAGCGCGCCGCTCGCCCCGGGAGCGCTTTGAAGTGCGCGTTTCTCGCCTCGCTGTCCGCGTACATCGCTGTGACCGCGACCGGGACGCGGCTGCCACACCGGGCTGTGCCCTGTGGATGTCGCGGATCGCACCACGGCAGGCACTCGGCGCCCAGGCCCAGCCGGGTCCTTGCCTCCCAGGGAGCACGGCCGTGTTGGCTGCCTGTGCCGTGGCCGTGTGGCTCCCCAGGGATCTCTCTCCCCGAAGCAGACCTAACAGCGATCCTGCTGCAGAAGTCTTGCGTGCCACAGGCATGAGGAGAAGATATGTTTAACCTCTGCTTCTTGTGTATTTATCTGAGTCTGTAGGACAAAAATATCTCCAGGCAGTGCGGCACTGTGCATCGCAGCATTCCCGAGGGATTGATTTTCACTTCCACTTCACTCACGGTGCTTGGAATCACTGTGTGCTGAAACGCATTTAGATTGGTATTAGAGATTTCAGTCCATGTCACACTAAGATGACCAGGTTTGCTGTTTAATGGTTTAGGTTACAGTAGTTTAAAAAGTCCTAGAAGTTTTTAAATTTAGAATTTCTAAAATTTCTAAAAGTTTCCAGGGAAACTTTTGCAGCAGAGCACAAAATGCAGTGAATTCACAGAAGTATAAAAGAGTCATAAAAACAAACCCTCAGCATAGCATTCCCCCACTGCTTCTTAATATTAGGCAACCCCTCTTGCTGTAATGTTTTAATATACAAAAGTTTTAATATATGAAAGTGAATCGTAGAATACAAGAATGGTTTGGGTTGGAAGAGATCTTAAAGATCACCTTGTTCCAAGCCCCTGCCATGGGCAGGGGCACTTTCCACTGTGTCAGGTAGCTCAGCCCCATCCAAAATAGTCTTAGAAATATATGACAGAAGGAATTACAAAATTCCAAGTTCCTTTCCACAAGGTTCCTGCTTCTTTATATTACCAAAATCACACAAGTACAGGCATGATCAAGGTCTCCATGTGCAACAATAATAATTAAAAAATTTATTTTTATGCTGTTAGGAAGATCTGTATTCCAGAGGGTAAATAGAATAAACCCACGATGTTTATACTCTACTGATCTTCTCAAGGATATGCACCATGAATGTCACAGCATGTGACAATACAAAAATATTTCTGTGAGGTGTTTTCCCCATGTTCTTGCAGTTTCCAGAGGTGAAGCTGCTTTGTTGTGTACAGAGGTATAGATCAACATGTTAAAGAGTAAGTGTGGGGCTGCAGGTATCTCGTTTGCTAAGCGAGGTGCATTAAATTGTGTGAGATGCAGCAGTTGTGGCTGTGGTCACCGGGGAGGTCTCCACGATGAACTCCTTGCATCCTGATGGGGCACAGGGTGGGACACCATGTTCTTGGGAGAGCTGTGCCGCACGAGAAACTGCACCCTGGCAGGGAAGGCCAGACTCTGAAAGCAAAGGTGACAGAGAGATAAATGATCCAGAAGAAAGCATCAGGACTGGCTGGGTAACTCTGCCAGTCAAAATGCTGCCCCAGGACTAGCCCAGATATGCCCAGGTGTGCCCAAGCCACATCTCCAGGGCTGTGCTGGGTGCAAGACTACTCCCCCCGTGATGCCTCGAAGTGGTGGCTCTCACAAACATCCACAAATTTGCTTGTACTTTTTCCCTCATTAAGTTAAATATCCCAATTAATTAGATGCTTCACTGCAACTTTTCTATGAGAGAAGTTGTCCCTGCTTGTTGGCTTGAGCCACTACCTGCCCAATGTACCTTATGTGTCCAGCTGCACTTAAACGCATGTTGTGCTGCAGCACAAGGAAAGTATAAATTCTACATGCATATTGTGAAGATGTAGACATGGTATTTTAGACAGTGAAATTACTTCTGGAAAAGGAAATTGCGGGTTTACTAATTATGCATTAATCGTTTAAAAACTCATCGCTGTGCCAGTCTAAATTCATACTTCTGCACTGGACGGCCTGGTGAGCACAGACATTTTAAGAACTCTTTTACCTCGAAGCTGTCAAGGTGATGCGAAACCCCGGTGTGGGCTCAAGGGGGCTCAGGGGTGCCCGCCCTGGTACCGCCCCGGCTGCCCCGGCCGCCGGTGTCCCTGCGCTCCCTTCCCCCGGCTCCGCGCTCCCCCCGCGCCGCCGTCGGGCCCGGGAGGCGGTGCCCAGCGCCGGCCGCCC